>OVAP01000099.1:1847-55032 GCA_900406295.1 Aurinia saxatilis | reverse complement strand
GAATACAAAACCCCCATTTTTATTATCTTAGCTAAGTTAAATAATTTATTATACTATAGTGTAAATTTTGAGATTTGTAGATTCGACCCTTACCTATACTACATTTATAGGTAGTCAAGGAATTTATCTTGATATAGGTTTTCAGCCTTGTCAATTCCGCGAGCCATCGACAAGCTTGGGTCGCGGAGGATTCGTTCGAGTGTGACACGCGAGCTGGACTAAGGCACAGGTCACGGGAAGGTGCTTCCAAGAGCAGAGTCGCGAGCCACAGCCGCTGTCGGGTCGCCGGAAGACATTTGCAAGGAGGAAAGGCGAGCCACGACTCATCCCAGGTCGCGGGACGTGATGCACGAAGAAGTGGCAAGCTAACCTTAGTCATGGGTCGCGTGAACATGCTTCGGAGGAGCAATGACCAGTCGGTTTGATCCTTGGCGCTACACTCATGGTTGTATGTAATTTTGACCACGAAAATTCTCGATTGCCATGAATCATTCATGATTTGTTACTTAGTCTTTTTTATGCTATGAATCTCGAGGGGTGGAATCCGACCCCCACAAGTTACACTTTTACCTTTTTGGAATCTTTGTCCCACCAATCAATCTAAAAATTTCCAGAGCTTACCAAGGAGAGACAAGTATCCCATATCCTCATTGAGGACTCTTCTAACTATAACCTTGCGTTCAACATGCTCACCAACCTCAACAGTACTCCGTTGAGTCTCGGCCAAGCCTTTGAAGGTTATGTAGACATGAGCACTTTTGGCCTTGAGCTTCTCATCCACATCTCCACTAGTCTCTGTCACTACTTTCAAAATTTCCAACTTGGCCATAATGCTCTGCAGATTTGAAACAAAACCAAGTAAATATTAATTACTATTATTACCAACTCATTATATATATAGTGGTGGATTCATGATTTTTTTTTTTTATTACCTGGATCAAAATATTGGTTTATAAACAAAAAGTGGTAGCAATCGGGTTCGAATTGAAGTATAGTGGGTCAATTTGAAATAAAACCATGTAAATATTAATTATTATTATTACCAACTCATGGCCATATATATATATATATATATATCCTAACCAAGGAGCTACTAATTCTTCTTTGTTAATACAAACATTTAGAAACGTCCTTTGTATGTGACCCACATAATGTGGGTCTGCAACTATATACATATATAACCATATCTTTATATATATAAATCAGAAGTTAGAGAGAATCCTAAATTCACTCTTAAAAGAACTCTTCATCTTTTTAACAGGTGTCACACCCATAAATTTTCTCATTTTTCTTTCTTTAATTTATATTAAAAAAACACATTTATTTTCTTCCCCCTGCTCTCCAACTTTCCGTGAGCAACATTTATAGGGATTTTTTTTTTTTTTACTTTTCTTTGGCAATTTGCTTCTTCTTATGTTGTACTAGAGACACTAAGATCAATCAAACTGCTGGATTTTTTTTTCTTAATCAGTTTCTGATCTATTTTTTCTTTGAGCAAATAACAAAACTACAATCGGAAAAGTCAACGTCCGAGCCAGATGCTCATGTTAAGGAGGTGGTTTAGAAGCTCGAAACATTGGTGATATCAATCCCACAATATTAAACTAACGTTCAATGCAACTTATAAAACTGTAAACAAAACTCAATAATAAAAAATATTGTTCAATCCGTGCTTTTAGCACGGTCATAATACTAGTAAACTATAAACTTACATGTTGATTGGCTCGGATAAAATCTGCTTATTACATGCTATGACTGCAAGTTCTAAATATAGAGTAATCCAATCAGTGGCTTGCCACTCTGATTCCGTCATCTAACCAAATCTAGAAAAACATATATCAGCGCTTAATTGATGTGATTTTCTCGCATCGGGCTATCATGATTGTCGTTCACCCGGCCATCAACCCACGTTTCGTCTGGGCATTTGTGGGTCCTTTCCCAGACTTTGGACATCGTAGCTGCAGCACATTTTTCAATCGTCATAAACATATGCAGAATATATATATGTTAAGCGCAAATTATGTATAGATTACTTATTTATGAAAATTAAGTAACCTATAGGCACTTACAATCATCTTGCCCGATGCTAGAAAGAATGTTAGCTAGAGACATGCTTTGAGATCTGGTCGTCTGGTTCGACCAGAGTGAGACACACATTTCTACACTTTTTGCTCATAACAATTTAACTCGATAGTTGCCGGCGTCTCATTATATTTATGAGTCCAAGGTAAAAAATTTTTTTTGCCCTTTAGTATAGAGAACAAAAAAATCTAAAATTGTGGGCCCATTTCTTTGTCATTTATGAGTCCGGAATGGTGCACACGAACCAAGACAAACAATGTCTTAATAAAAAATGTCAAGCTACGTTGACTACAGAAAACAAAACTCTTCCTTCCGTTACGACCCGAAACAAAAGTTGCAACACACGTTACACAAGAACCCTAACCAAGACAAACTATGTCTTGGTCAAAGATGTCGGGCCGTCAAGCGAATTAACTCTTCCTCTTTAACGACCCGAAACCAAACACGATATCTGTTTGTCACAAAGCAGAGCATCACAAGACACAAACAGAAAGAAGAAACATGACCTTAGGTCTTAAGGAATCTTAACTCTGATACCATGATAACTTTGGAGGAAACATACTAATTTAATAGTTTCTCTCTAATTCTACTGATATGAAGAGGGTACATATTTATACAAGTCTAAAGACATACTTTTACATGCTGAACAAGTAATGCGATATACACAAATATATTAACTTTCCTAAAAATAATATTCAGTTCGATATCGTAATCTCCGAGGTCTTTCTTCTTCCTTCTAGGCTTGGTGGGCTTACATAGCTTTAATAAGAAAAATCAAAACAAGCACACGTGACCACACTCTTCTTATGAATCACGTCACATTGATCCCCATTGGGTCACTACAAGAAAACACACTGTTTGCTATGAAAAAAACGTTGCTATTCCGTCGCAAATGGAGGTTTGCGGTGAGTCAGAGACGTTTTCAATTTTGTCGCAACTGGCGCGTCGCAAAGTGGAAAATGTCGCAAGGTCGTCGCAAGGACGTCTCAAATTTGCGACGTCGCAAGTTTGCCGCTAAATGTTTGCGACGGCTTTGCAAGGTACAAGGGGAAGACGTCGCAAATGTGTCGCAGAGTTTGCGAGGAACTAGCGGGGAAGACATAGGACAGACGCAAATCCGACGCAAGATTTTTGTGGGGGTTGCGAGGAAATTTGCGTCGTATTTGCGACAAATAATTGCGAGGAATTTGTGGTGGATTTTTGCGGGAGATTTGTGAGGGAGCCATTGACGTTGTATTTGCGTAGCATTTGCGATAGCCGGTGTTGCGTGTTGTTTGCTTGGTATTTGTGACGGCCAACATTGCATGGTGCTTGCTTGTCATTTGCGACGGATAGTCGTATGAAATTTAAAAAGAAATTAAAATATATAAAAAATAATTTAAAAAGTATTAAGAACCCAATTTTTTTAAATATATATATATATATATATATATATATNNNNCCCAATTTTTTTATATATATATATATATATATATATATATATATATTTTAAAAGTAAATATTTTACAGAAAATAGAAACTGTTTTACAAAACGAGAAATATAATGAAAAACGGAAAACAAGCTAGACGATGTCGTCGTTCTCATGAACGGATTGTTGTGTCGATGGTCCGGTAGCGGCTTGGGCGGCTCGGTGTCGGGCGAGAAGGCTCTGGAAGTTAGGATCATTGGACCTAACGTAGTCGAACAACATGTCATATCCCTCCTTGTCTCGCTCCAGTTCCGCGACCCGCTCGGTTAGACGGACATTCAGGTGGTTCGATTGCTCGAGTTGTGCCCGGAGTATGGGGTCCGGGTGCGGGTGAGGACAGATCGGATCCGAAGAATCGAAGAGACGAAGAGATCCCAAACATGTAACTTTCCCCTTTTTACGGAGAAGAATCTGAAAACAAGAGTAAATATTAGAAAGTTAATATTAGTATGTAAATGAATTAATATAAATATAAATAATTAAATATTATACTATATATATATATATATAAGTGATGAAAATAATACTTAATAAATGTAAAAATACATCGGTTGCAATGCGGTTGACATCTGCCGGCGTTACTTCGATTGGTTGGCCATCAGGGGTGGAGGACTAGGAAGAAACTTCCTGGACCCGGGAAGTGATCTCGGTATGGAACTGCTCCACCCGCTTGGAGAGCCAGGTACCATCCGCCTTCCGATGCGTCTTCTCCCAAACGTCGACAATACTTGCCGGAAATTTTTTCTTCTCGGCATGCAAAAAGATATACGGAGCTAGTAAAATTGTAACAATTAAAGTGTAGATTTTTTAAAATAGACTATACTTACAGTATCCCGTATACGCCGTCGGAAATACCATTGCCCGGATACATGTACCGCGGGTAGGTGACCTATGTAAAAATATAAATTTCATCTTTATTAACAGCACAATTTCTTCTTCCAGCAATTGGTTGTTCATGCACCACCTAAACTCAGAAGTCTCGGGTTCTAGGACAATATTTGATACGAGTTTTTAAATTTTATTTTATAAATTCTTTAACAGCACTACATTGAAGCTTCCTTTTTCAGTATACAGTCAAGTTCCTTTTATTTCCGTTGAACAATGAGAAATATCATGTTTTTGTTCTATCTTTAAGAGAAATAAAATGAGATTAATCAAGTATATACACTAATTTTCAAAAGTTTTAAAATTTGTTTGTAATAAATTGATAAATACTAATATATTACTGTGCTCAGACATAGTAAAAAACTTTATAATTTCATAACAAATGTAAATTTACAAACATATATATAAATATATATATATATATATGATGTGATGTGAGACAAAATTTAGTTTAATTTGTTCATGCGAGAAATGATATTGTAAATCTAATATCAGTGAGAAATTAAAAATGGAATATATCACTATATTTGGTCAATATATCACAAAATAATTTGTATGACCGACAATAATACTTTCATGATAAATATTAATAATATATAGGAAACTAATTAAGATAAAATTTAATATATGTATATATAAATATATTTTTCCTACCTAGAAATTTTTTTAAAGAAAATTTATTTATATTTAAAAAATGATGTTTTATATTTTCAAAATAATATTTTATTTATATTTTTTCTGACCCAGTTAAAATTTAATTCTGGATTCGCCACTGACCGCGGGACCCTCCTTTGGTGCAGGGGGAGTAAATCTAGCGTTTCGGGTCTGAACCCTACGCCAATACGATTGCCAATATCGGACTAATCCCGTCCAAACTCTAGAGCAGAACCACTCTGGCTTTGCGACATCGCCCTTCTTCAGCCACTTGCTCTTCTATTGGCCCACCTGATCAAGGAGCCGTTCCCTGCACTTCTTGTAGAAAGCTGCTCGGACCGTCTCCGTGATAGCCGTATCTCAGTAAAATTGCTGCTGGAGAAAAATATTAAAAATAAAATAAGTAAACTATTAGTAATATAGAAATAATGGTGATAACAACAAAAAATATATAATTATAGGAAAAGATATACATATATATATATATATATATATATTTGTGTATATGTGTATATATATACATCAATTTTACCGCGAAACTGTGAAACCACCGTTGTTGAACGTAAACGGGGACTTGAGAAAAATTTGCATGTGGCTCCTTGAAGTCGCGCTCCATGATTTCCCACACTTTGGTTGCGAAGAGACCGTCATCATTAAACATATACATGCATAGCACAAAATATAATTAGTAATAATTTTAAAATAAATAAATAATACAATTTTGAGACATTAGAAAAATATGAAACAGACCAAAGATAACAAGCGGGTCGTTATGGATGAAGCTTTAGCGGTAAAGGCGGGCTTCTGAGTTGAGGATCTCCTCGAAAGTCAGATTGGCAAATTGACCCTTCTCTACATCCCTCATACAGAGGTTCATTCGCAGCATCTAACATAAAATAATAGAATCTCCTAGCCTCTATGTTTGGTTCCCTATACTAGTATCAGTAAATGCAGCAGTAGTTTCATGAAGTGCATCAGTTACCATGTCATTAAATCTATTTTCATATAGATCATTTCCATACCCGTATTGATTCGACTGATCATTATTTTGACCTTCATAATTCTGATCATTCATACGTTCATCCCCAACTTTATTATGCCTACTTGATGAACTACCAGGAACATTAACAACAAAATCTTCACCATGGAAAAACCACACATAATAATTTGGCAAAAACCTCTGGGTGATCAAATGCTTGTAAACTGTATCAGGATGCCTACAAGGAATATTTTGACATTTAACGCAAGGACAAAATATGTTGATATCGGTACCGTAATTTTGCGTGAACTGTCGCTGGTAATTAGTTGTTTGTGTCAAAAATTGTTGAAGCCCATCCTTGTACTCATATCGCACTTCACGGGTCTCTGGATCTCGACGGTTGTAAATCCATGCCCGAATAGTATAGATATCATGTTCCCATGACATTGCTCCAATATAGATATCCTCGATCAATCTAAATACAAACTTCAAAAGTTTCTTGGGGAGCAAGATGTGTATCTTGCGGACTATGTATGTTTGGACCATCTAAGCCCAGTGTAAGTGAAACCCGTGAAGCTCAACCGAAGAATATTCTCAAAGATATCGATATCTTATTAAGAAGATTTACATTATTTGGTGTTATCGTTTATGTCAATATTAGACACTATATATATATGTTTCTTATGATCTTGTATCAGAATAACCCTTAATAATATTATTCATATTTCTATATTTTAACAAAAAAACATAACCTACCTCTGCCCCAATATTCCATATAGTCATTCTTTCCTGTAGATATTCTATTTTTGAAAGCTAACCAAGACATAAACAAGAACTTAGGTGTGGAATGGTCAAACCAAATACATTTGTCCCATTTAAGTATTGGAGAGACATTCCTTATCTGATAGTGAAACCATGTATCTGCTGAAGAAAACGAACCCTTATAGCTACTACTCCCCTTGTTCCACCACACTTGAGTATCCTTTCCAGTTTATCTGACATTAATAAATTTTCTATCTCATTCTCTATCTGATTTAGAATCTGTATTCAATGTTGCTTCTTTTGTCTATTAACCTGATTATTAAATGATCAAGCCTCCTGTTTTATACTAGATTATACACCCTCAAACCACCCAAACTCTCCTCTATTCTTCCAATCATACCCTAAATATATATGTCCACCATTTTGAACTTGACCCCGATGAAAATCCTTTGCAACCTATTAACTAAAATTCCCTAAAAAGTTATTGGAGTTTTTGAAAACAAGTTGTAGGAGTGTTTAGTGAAGTTTTCAAGTTAAAGCTCCCCAAAACTTCTAAGGACTATAAAAATACAAGTTCATAAATTTGAAGGACTATATTCTTGTGCTCTTCACGTCATGGCTATCTTTGTTCACAGATTCGTAGTTGGTTGAGAAGAAGGAAGTGTAGTCGTTTCTTTTCCAAGTCCACTGTCCTCCTCTACATATATCAAAAGAATTAGCATAAGAAATTTTATACTTATTATCCCAATTTTTGAAAATATGATAAAAAAAAATTTATATACATACCAATTTTATAGACTTCAAATTATCGCAATCAGTAGCGAGTGTATTCATGACTGAACATTTTTTGGAAGAAGTCAACTTCCATATTTGTTCAAAACTCCTCCAGTACTAAAGATTTAACATGAAGAAGATGATAAAATCTTTGTTTTCTCACAATGGATTTTCTCTTTGAAACGAAGAGATAAGAATACTATGATAGGTCTTTTATGCGTTAAGTAATCCTTTGGATTACTCTAACCCTAAAATTATTGTAATCGGTCATGATTTGTATATGTAAATATATTATAATATTAATATAAATATAAATATATAATGTTAAAAAGAACTTAGCTGATTGCCCCCATCCTATTATAAATTTTGTTAATTGAATTCGTGGTCCAAAATGGGCTAATCCATAAGCCCCACATTTTTTGGGTTTACATTCTCAAATTTATAAATAATTTTCAAATCTTATAAAATTTTGAATGATCAAAATTTTTTAAAGTAATGGTTTTATTTTACAACTCCAATATATCAAGATTTTTTAAAAAAAATTGTTTTTAAAAAAAAATCATGTTTATCAATACAAATCCATAATTCCAAAACCCAACAACAATACCATAAAATGCATAAATTCCATATTATCCTTTATAAAAAAAAATAGGTTGTTTTTAGTTTTGCCCGATTTGGAACCTTTGATCCATCAAGTGTCAGCACAAGATGTCAACCCTAAAACTACGGTCGAATCATAACCGTCCGATCTAGGCGTAGGCCCCACGTTCCCACCACTTCTCCTCTCTCAGACCTAAAGAGACAATTTCCCTTAAACCCTCTCCTCTCTCTCCGCCTCCACACTCTCTCTTCTCTCTTTTCTTTCACTCACAAAGAAAGAACAGAACAGAGAGAGAGAGACAGAACAACAAAAAAAACAGAGTAATCTTGAATCTTGAATCTTGAAAACTCTCCCAGATCGGATCTTTTAAACTAAAAAAAAAAAATGCAGACACCAACAAACAACAACGGTTCTGATTCAGCCACGGGAACAACAACACCACCACCACCGTTGCAGCAAACAACTCCACCACCACCTTCTCAACAGCAGCAACAACAATGGCAACAACAGCAACAATGGATGGCTGCGATGCAGTATCCAGCAGCAGCTATGGCTATGATGCAACAACAACAACAGATGATGATGTACCCTCATCAATACGCTCCTTATCAGCACCATCCTCATCATCAGTTTCAATACGCTGCTTATCAACAACAGCAACAACATCAGCAACAGAAGAATCACCAACGTGGTGGATCTGGTGGTGGAGATGATGTCAAGACTCTTTGGATTGGTGATCTTCTTCATTGGATGGATGAGACTTATCTCCATTCCTGCTTCTCTCACGCCAATGAGGTACCTTTCTTCATTTGGTCTCTGAATGTTCAGATCTTGACATGGAAAGTGATTAATGTATTATCCGTTTTTAGATCTTGAGACCTTTTTTTCTTTATTTTGTGGATATTGGAAAGATTCGGTTTTGATTGGATTTTAGATCTAAGTGAGGATTGGGATTTGTGTAGTAATGGAGAGAGCTATGTTGACTTGACAAGGGACACACTTTAAGGCAATTAAAGTACTTTAGAGCACCTTTCTGGTTTTGGCAAAAAAATGAAACTCTCATTATATCTTACGAGATTGTTTCTCAATTGGTTGTTTTTTTTTCATTAATTGAGATTAGTTACAAATGATCATTGGTGCATATGTCTTTTAACATTCAGTCATAAATTTGTGTGTTTTTTCCTTTTAGCTGATGTGATATGGTTTCTTGATTTGTGATTGGTGCAGGTTGCTTCTGTGAAAGTTATACGCAACAAGCAGACTTGTCAGTCAGAAGGGTATGGGTTTGTTGAGTTTGTCACACGTTCAGCAGCTGAGGAAGTTCTTCAGAGCTATAGTGGCGCAACAATGCCAAATGCGGAGCAGCCTTTCCGTTTAAACTGGGCATCATTCAGTACTGGTGAAAAGAGAGCATCAGAAAATGGTCCAGATTTGTCGATATTTGTTGGAGATTTGGCTCCAGATGTGAGTGATACTTTGTTGCTTGAGACTTTTGCTGGTAGATATCCGTCTGTCAAAAGTGCAAAAGTGGTGATCGATTCCAACACTGGGCGTTCCAAAGGTTACGGCTTTGTTAGATTTGGTGATGAGAATGAGCGGTCAAGGGCTATGACAGAAATGCAAGGTGCTTTCTGTTCAAGCAGGCAGATGCGTGTCGGTATTGCAACTCCTAAAAGAGCTGCTGCTTACGGCCAACAAAATGGTTCACAAGGTAAGTGATGATACAAACTTTGTGACTTAATGTACCCAAACTTCCTTTTTCTTTGTTCTTTTTATGTTTCAGTAGTGTATTGCATGTTTTCTCTCTGACTACTGAATGGAAGTGGTTTTATTCTCTATTACTTTATCTTTTACTCCTCTCTAGTTATTTTGGTTAAGCATTCACTGAAGTAGCAAGCCAATTCTTTTGAATATGATTTTTTAAGTTTCAATAAGCTGTCGTAATGCTTAATAACATAGAGTTGAAGTGAATTGTAATGTTTTCATTTGATTAGCTCTAACACTGGCTGGTGGACATGGAGGAAATGGTTCTATGGTTCATGGTTCTATGTCTGATGGAGAATCGAATAATGCAACAGTGAGTTCTTCTAGGTAATTCCTCTGCTGACTACAATATACCTCACTGCTCATCGTCTCTTATAATATTGCAGATTTTTGTTGGTGGCCTTGACGCTGATGTTACAGAAGAAGATCTCATGCAACCATTTTCCCAGTTTGGGGACGTTGTTTCAGTGAAGATTCCAGTAGGAAAAGGATGCGGATTTGTCCAATTTGGCAACAGGTACTCACATGTTCTGTACTTGTCAGCTTACTCTTCCTGTAGTGCGGGACTTGCCAATCATGATGAGTAATCCCTTAGAATGCTTATTTAATAGTGAAGATATATAGTTGTAAAGTGACGTGCCATTGGTTTTGACAGGCAGAATGCTGAAGAAGCCATAAATAACTTAAACGGGACAGTCATTGGGAAAAACACGGTCCGGCTCTCTTGGGGACGAAGCCCCAACAAACAGGTACAAGATAAATTCAGATTGTGTTCTGTACGAATGGAACCGTGTATGCATTTCTATTAGTATGGTCCAGGTCAAACTTAGTACTTTATTTCTCGGTCTCCATGGTGTGGATAAAGTTATAGAAATCCTTAAAGCCAAAGTCAGTGGTTGACATAAGATAGTAGGTGTATTGTGGGCCATAAACACCTAGTGGAATTTAGATCTTTCTCACGTTTTTTGTTGACTATTTTGATTAGCACATCTAGCGAATGTGTCCTTGGCCCACTTGTCACCCCCCTGAACATAACCGAATCTGTAAAACATCTGTGACGCTTTGAAACATTTAGTATTTAGATCAATGAGCTAGTTGAAGCCTTTACACCTATGTCATCTTGTGCCCTCTTATATCTTTAGAGGTCGTCTTAGTTTGATGTTTATGTCTTAAGTCTCCATTAGTTGCTGTAATCAATCTACAGGAATCTCCTAATGCCAAACACTTGTGCTATTTTTCTGGCTTTTGCATCCATCATCCGAATTAGTTAACGAAGTCTGTTGCATTTACCGATGATGTTATGTTAAATGATATTTTGTCCCATCTGTCTCCGTTAACCATGTTTGAAGATACCCATTAGATTTCGTTTATGTTCAGATTTCGCAAAAACAACTTAATATATTCACTAATATTTGTTCAACTTCTAAATCTGAAATTGGCAGTGGAGAGGTGACTCTGGCAACCATTGGAACGGAGGATACTCAAGAGGAGGACAAGGTTACAACAACGGCTATGCTAATCAGGATTCAAGCATGTATGCTTCTGCAGCAGCTGCTGTTCCGGGAGCTTCTTGAGGTGTATGTCTCTGTCCCGAAAACCCTACGAGTTTTAGACTTGTGGGTATTGAGTTAAGAAAAACTAGCCATCGGATGATCAAAGTGATCCCGATGATAGTTGTTGGTTCAGGGTTTAGCCCACAACAACAAAACTAAAGAACACCTCTAGTCCAAAGAGGGTTTTGTATCCTGGATTTGAATTTGCTTATCTTCCTGTCTCAGTCTCTGTCAACAATTTTGGGGTTGTCTGAAACTCAAGTTTTTATTTTCAGTTTATTTGTCTTGTTACTGAGACTTCCTCAATGTCAGATTTTGGTCCACTATAAGCGATCTCCTAAATCGTTTGGATCGATTATTGCTAGTTTGTAGAATTCACAACAGGAAGTCATGAAACTGAAAACCTCAGAAATCCTGGTAAAAAACAAATTTTTGTCACTATAAGCGCTATCAAATAAATATTTAATCCGTATCAAATTGAGTTACCATGAAATTATTTATCAGTCGGATTGTTTTTCAAATTTAAAACAAAAATTAATGAGGTTGAGGCTTGTACAACAAAGAGAACCTGATTTTTATTTGGAACAGTTGTAAGAACACAATACCAATCTCAGAGAAACAACACATAATTTTGCATTAAAAGTAACCAGGGAATAACTGAAATAACCGCAACAATGTGATCAATCATCACTCTTCTCTCCTTAGCTTCCTCCCTTTTACAGGATGTTTTATCAGAAAGGTCTATTGTAAAGGCCAAGCAATGATTTCTCTCTTTCTTCAACTCGTTTCCTAGCAGCTTCTCTTGCTTTCAATGCAGCTCTCTCTTCTGGAGACACTTTCTTCGGTTTCTCATCTTGTCTCTTTCTCTTGTTGTTGCCGATATCCACAGATGAAGCAGCTCCTTTAACAGTTCTTTTGGGGTTTAAAGAAGCCAAGACAAGACGCCCAGGTGGTTTCACCGTACTTGGTCCAGCTGCTGAAGAAAGTACAGGATTTTTAATGAGAGGTACTTTAGTTCCTGTATCTGATGAAGTTTTAACCGCAGCGTACGCCTCATCTTGTGTCACCCATCGTCCTGTTTCATTACAAGTCAAATGAGAAACTGTATAGAATTATATTCAAAAACAGGTGTAAGAAACTCGAGTACTATCACATACCTATTGAGTCACTGTAATAGAATCCAGACTTTGAATCATAGTGCAGACCGTTGGTATGGTTGTAATAATATCCCGAAGCACCGTCTAGTGTCCAATCTGCCACAAGAACATCATAACTACATCAAACGAAGAAAATATATTTCCGAATGAAAAGGAAAATGCCAATCAAAATGGTGAAAGAACCTGAAAGTGACTCAAAAGAAGCAACCGTTTCGCTCTCTGGTGGTGATTTTCTATAGAGTTATAGGCATTAAAACTTATAAGTCAAAAAAGCTCTTTTGCACAGTGTGTAAGACGGCAATAGAAGAATCAGATGCTGCTTGGTTTGTTCATACTTTTGGTCAATGAATGCAAGTCATATAAATCCTATTTCATGGATTCCGAAATAAGTTTAAGAAAAGTGTCTGATTTTGCACTACGATGTCAGTACGTTAGTCTATAACAACCTATTCAAAGCTAAGAAACAATCGAGAACTTAACAGCTATGTGAACAACAAACGGAGACACAAGAATAACAAGAGCAACCTTCAGAATCATAAAGAGAGATACTTACCGGTTGTACCATCCTCCGGCGCACCATTTGCTTTGGCTACTTGCTGAGCAGTGGCTATATCTTTCTGGTAGCTACGAGTTGCTTTCTGAAACAAAAAAAATTGAAATCAGAAACCAAACATCAGCAACAAGAAAAGTAATCTAATCTAACGATATGATTAAAACTTACAGCTTCGATCTGTTGAAGCATCTTCTCGTTTTTCTTGAGCTCTTTGTCTTTAGCAGCACTCTTCTCACGCATATCAGTAAGCTTCTTATCAACACATTCTCTGTGCTTTTTACCAAGCTCATGGTTCCTTATACTTGTTGGATTGTTCTGTATCCAGATCTTACAGAAATCGCACCATTTGTTCCCTTGACTTACCCAATACTAACCAAAACAAAAAAACTCAAATCAAATTTCAATTTACTCATAAAACATCAAAACAATACAAAACAAGAGACGAACATGAATCTTGGTAATTCAGCTAAGATTCAAAAGGTTTGTGATTTTGATTCTTACCTCAGTCATGGCGATTGAAACCAAAATCAAAACCACAATACTCGAATCGAATTAGAAAACCCTAATTCCTAAAACTCGAATCGAAACCTAGAGAGGAGAAGGAGAAGAAGAGAAAAAAAAGTAATTTTTGCGATTTTTTTTTTTCTATTTATTTCCATCTTTCGAACCAGATTAAACCGACGCATAAATTCCAATTAAAGACACAAACCGGAAAATACCAAGATTCTTCTTCCTTCTCAACTTCAACAGATAAAAGATAGAATCAAACGGAACACAGGTTCCCAAACTAAAGCATCATCGTCTGAAATCGAAACAAACACTCCCCTCTCTTGTGTTTTTCCAGATCTCAGTACAGTATTAACACAACCTCGGTGGTCGGAATCCATGGCTTCTCTGACGAGACAAACCCCAACAGTAGCACGACACTCTTCACCTAGTAAGCTAGGTTTCTCACTTGTTGGTCTCTGTAACTGTAACTCTGTCTCTTTCCCGTTGAAAAACTTGAATCGTAGAAGCAATAATCTTATCAGTCTCTGTGGTTCGTCGTCATCTACTCAACCAGTGACTGTACCGAGCAGCAACCAAAAGGCCACAAAGAGGAAGAGGATAAAGTACAGGAAACAGTATCCAGGAGAAAGCGTAGGGATAACAGAGGAAATGAGATTCGTGGCCATGAGATTACGCAATGTCAATGGAAAGAAATCGGATAATATTGATGATGGTGATAGTACTGAAAGCGACAAGGAAGGAGAAGAGAATGGTGATGGTGATGATGATACTGAGACTTGGAGGCCGACCATGGAAGGGTTTATTAATTACTTGGTTGATTCCAAGCTTGTGTTTGAAACTATCGAGCGTATTGTAGACGAATCTGAAGATGTTTCCTGTAAGAATCACTCCTATAAGACTTTTCTTGTTTTAAGCCCTTTTTTTTTTTTTTTTTTTGGGGTTTGTGAAATCGGATTTTGTACAGTTACTTACTTCAGGAGAACAGGATTAGAGAGAAGTCAGAGTCTTGAGAAGGATTTAGAATGGTTTAGTTCTCGGAATTTGGTGATCCCGGAGCCGACTCAAGCTGGGATTTCTTATACAAACTACTTGAAAGAACAGGCTAAGGAGAATGCACCCTTGTTTCTTGCTCATTTCTACACTATCTACTTCTCTCACATTGCTGCTGGTCAAGTTATAGTCAGACAGGTATGTCTTCATATAATCATATCCCACATCAGCGTATTGAATAGTTACAGCTTCTGTTAATGTTTAAGACTTGATATAGCTATTAAGACCAAGTATGCTCCATTATACTCTCCTTAAGCTAGTAAAGAACTTGTTAGTTAAGCAAAGCCTGAACTCTTTGTATTGGATAACTAAAAGTAAATGCCATTATTTACACTGTCATAATATTGCTATATGAATGGTATGTATGAAAATGTAACGGAGCAATTTGGTTTAATAAGGTATCTGAGAAGCTTCTGGAAGGGAGGGAGCTAGAGTTCAATAGGTGGGAAGGGAATAATGCGCAAGACTTGCTTAAAGGCGTCCGTGAGAAGCTCAACATGCTCGGGGAGGTGAGATCAGAATGTCAATGAGATTCTTTTAACTCTGGATATTGTGCTCAATGCTTATGATCTGACATGATGAATGCTTTTTGGGGAAATGAAGCATTGGATGCGGGACGAGAAAAACAAATGTTTGAAGGAAACAGCAAAGGCATATAAATATATGGGGCAGATAATTCGTTTGATCATCTTGTAGAACCAGACCCCGCTTTCAATATGGTACCCCACTATTACATTTGGTAGGCTGTCTATTGATGCAACATCAAATCTCTCAGGCAAATCGCATTGCTATTGGAAGTCACAGTGTTGGAACTGAAGTTTGTGACCACCGGCCTCCATGGTGTTCTTTGTTCAGCAGTAAAGAAAAATGTAGCTAGATTTGGTGCTTAGCTTGATGACATTTTCCTGTTTCTTAGCTCTAAGTAATTGATTTAGCTGTCAGTAAAAGAGTTACAGTAATTGTTATTGGTCACTTTATCTCTGCTTTTAATTTTATGCATATATGAGTCGTGGAGCAACATGTCTTGAACCGCTATCACTTGGGAGTGCTCTTTGCTTTTTGCTTCTCAATCTGTGTCCCTGGAGCAAAAATGAGTAGACCCTCTAACCTCAACAGGCCGCTTGTATCTTTTTTCTCAAGTGTGAGGTTGTTGTGATCAAAATTTTCAGAAACCGTAGTATTTTGGCTTACATTCTGATACATAAACGATTTACTCCCTTCATTCAATAAACAGTTTCTAGCGAACCTCTCAATATGAGCCATGGAATGATGTTCGTGCGTAAAACCTGAGACATTGTTCTAGAGATGAACACTGAAATGAAATGATTCAAGTGAAAGTAAGTAGCATGATCAAAGGTGACGCTGGTTTTATTAGACATGATCATGGTCCCTTGCAACAACACCAAGGTTGTCAAATTACATAGGAAACTGGTCTCTTCTGAGTCGATTGAATTGGTTAATTACGGTTTAAAATTTATTTATTCATAACCGGTTTGTTGGTTTTATATTGGTACAAACAGAAACACAATTGCATCTGATTCTCTGTCTCTTTCTCTCTCCATCAAGTTCTAGTTCGGTCTCTATCTTCAATCCACAAATCCTGTTTCACCATAAGAGGGACTAAATTGCTTATCAATGGCGTTGCTGCAACCTCTCTTATCTCTTCGACCACCATTAGTCCAGTGTCTGAAAAATAATAAAGTTGGAGACTCGTTTTCGCCGTCTTGTAGCTACGATTCGAATCCGCAGGTGGTTGTAACAAGAGAAAGGGGCAAGAACAAACAAATCATCAAAGCCTTGGAGAAAAATGGGATTTCATCTCTAGAGCTTCCTTTAATTGAACATGCTCGAGGACCTGATTTCAACCGCCTTGCTTCTACCTTAACTGGTCATTTCTTCCTCACATTGATGTTTTTGGATTCAAGAACTTTATTACAGTTAAGAGAATTCTAAAGTTTTGGCATTCTGATTTTTGCTAGATAGGAGCTTTGATTGGATAATCATTACATCTCCAGAAGCAGCTTCTGTCTTTCTTGAGGCTTGGAAGTAAGCCCCTCTTCTTTTTGCCATGTCAATTTTCAGAATATGCATTGTGTTGCTAGGGAGTACATTCGAGACTTTTCATTGGTTCATTCATGTTTCAACATTTGTCTCACTTCTTGGTCTCAATTTCCTTAGGGAAGCAAGCTCCCCAAAAGTCAAAGTAGGTGTAGTGGGAGCTGGAACTGCTAGAGTATTTGAAGAGACTATGCAATCACCACATGGACCACTTCACGTCGCCTTTACACCATCTAAAGGTTTCTCTTCACTCCAATTTAGTCTTTTATCTGCCATATGTGCGTTCTCAGACATTTAATAGTGTATGTATGTACAACCATCATCGTTTTATATGTTTGTTTTCTGTGACTATGCTCTTGTCCTAGTTCGTTACCATGAACCATAGAAAGTCAAAGAAAATATTTTAGCTTTCTGAGATGGAAAATTATCAAAGATCCAAGCGACATTTTATTCTCGTTGGCATGTCTCTCATCAATGTATGTACTTTTCTTGTGGGGATGCATCTGCCAAGCCAATATAGATATGAATAGGTTATGGTTGAGTGGTTGAACTCACGATAGATACATTCTTGGTTTATTCATTCTCTTTGTTTCCATTCTTTCAGCAACTGGTAAAGTCTTGGCTTCGGAGCTTCCAGAGAATGTTGGCAAAAGGTCCTCTGTCTTATACCCGGCTTCTCTAAAAGCAGGCAGTGATATTGGTGTGTGTGTGGTTAGGTTCTCTCATTCAAGTTAAGCTTATAGGAAAATTAGGACTGAATAATGAAAACAGAAAATTCATCTTGCCCGTTGAAAGTATTGCAATTGAGTAGGTATACTTACCAAATTATGAAATCCTTAATGGAGATATGCAGTAAACTATTATATAGTAAATGATAATTTTTTACTCAGGCTTTCATGTTCAAAGTACATTCTTCATTGTTCTTTTTGCATATAGATATGTGCATTAATCCTTTGCACATTGACACATGAATATAGCCTGTAACCTATTGGAAAGAGATAACTGTAAAATTAGTTCTTTTCCAATATTGTTTCGTAGATTTGAAAGTCCATGACTGACCAGGTTACTCTGCTTCGTGTTCTACGTATGAATCTTAGAGGACGGGTTGTCCACACGGGGGTTTGAAGTTCTAAGACTGAATACATACACAACAGTAAGCCGTCTTTCTAGAAAGTAATTCATTGTATTTTCTTATCTGGATTAGTCATAACTTTCTTAAAATGGGCTATCTCAGTTTTCAGTACTTAGTATGTGCTTATATTTTTGTTCTTTTTTGCTAGATTCCTGTGCAGAATGTTGATCAGATGCTTCTGCAACAGGCACTCTCTGCTCCTGTTCTTGCTGTAGCTTCACCTTCTGCAGTTCGGTAGGCGTCATAAAATGTTTCTAGTCATCCAAGTAAAAATTATCTTCTAATATGGTTGCGTCGCTTTGGTCCATTATTTACTTTTGTTAACCAGGGCCTGGTTGCATGTGATACAAAACATGGAGCAATGGAGCAATTATGTTGCCTGCATAGGAGAGACAACTGCTTCAGCTGCAAGACGACTAGGATTGGAAAACGTGTACTACCCAAAGCAACCGGGACTCGAAGGGTAAATCTTAATATTTTCATATGGTGGAACATATCAACTAGACTCTGAACTGAGTCCTCCTGTCACATCTCCGAGCAAATTGAGTCTTATTGTCACCTGGATTTTCCATGGTTTTGTGTGTGGCAGGTGGGTGGAGAGCATCAAGGAAGCTCTAGACGCTCATGAAAGATTAAGCTGATTCAAGTAGCTCTAGCAGCAAGCATTGATCCACACTTGTTCCACCTCCCTTATATTATTAACTTTATAGAGGACTTTGAATTGGGATATTGCCTGTAATTTGGAACACGGTGTAGATCATATTGCTTACCAAGCTGATCAGAACTCCTCCTGGTACATGCTTTTGTTAGGGAATTGATGATGACGTTATGGTATCATTTCCATCAACGGCAGAGTGTGTTGCGGTTTATCCGCTGAGACAGAGGGCCGATGTGAAAGAAGAGAAAAAAACAATAAAATAGACCATATGATTTACTGCAGAGAATTTCTTTTATTTTACAAGAAAAAAAAAAGGAAAAAAAATACAAACATCAGATAAAAATACAACAAAAACACAAGGAAAGCTTTTAATACAAGACCAGCAACTTGACAGACATTGAACAATCAAACTCAAAACCGGAACAAATCTAACGGACTCTCCTCTTGTTCAGACTGAATATCTTGGCGGGCCACCTCGGCTTGTATAAAACAATGACTTGTGCTATTGCCAATCCAAACAACACTCCAAGTCCATATCCTAGCACCACCGCTTTCCAGTTCAACACTCCTTCTTCTTCTTCTCTGTCTTCTTGCTTATGGTATTGTATTCGAGGTGCACCGGTGTCAAAGCAACTATCCTCGAGAGGAAGACCACAAAGCCCTGCATTCCCTTCAAAGGAGGATTTAGCCTGTCCAGTAATTTGTGGTCCTTGTGGTATTTCACCGTTTAGTTGGTTGTGAGACACATTTATGAACTCCAGAAACGAGAGGCTTCCTAGTCCGTTAGGAATAGTGCCAGAGAGTTGATTTCCTGACATGTCTAGTGACTCGAGCTCCTGAAGATTGACCAAAGATAGAGGAATATGGCCTGTGAAAACGTTGTTTGACAAGTTGAGTGCAATCAATGTCTTTAAAAGACCAATTGATTCAGGAATGTGTCCTTCAAGTAGATTGCTAGAAAAATCAATGGCACAATAGGAATTAAGGAGCTGCTGTTGCTCCATATGTAGACCTTTGTATTGTAAATCCATAAGATTCTGATACACGAAATATGAATCATAAAGAGTACGATCATATGTCATATACAGAGCCCCATCTTCATTCATTGTGTTTGATGATGCTTTCCAATCCACAAAATAACTTGGTGACAAGTTTCCAGTAAATTTATTATCAGCTATCTCAAATATCCTCAACTTAGGAAATCCAAGAGGACCTTGATGAGGAGGAGATATAGGGCCATGGAATTTGTTTGAACGGAGAGTCAGGACTTGCAAATTCGGTAAAGCCTTGAGCGAGAAAGGAAAGGTGTCTTCGATGTTGTTGTTATCAACACTCAAAAACTCTAGCGATGAACAATTTAAAAGAGACCTTGGAAGCTTTCCAGTTATTCGATTGAAGCCAACGTCGAGTGTCCGTAGAGAGGCACCAACAAAAAATGTGTCAGGAATACTTCCTTCCAAGTTGTTTATTCGGAGAGAAACAAACATGAAGTTACTCATACATTGAGGAATTGGACCGGTGAAGTTGTTGTAGGAAAGATCAAAGCCAACCAGCAAGTTTCTGTTGCAGATTGAAAGAGGTATCTCTCCCGTGAAATTATTATGAGTCACAGAGATATAGTTGATAGAGAGTGGTAGATTAGGAAGTGGCCCTTCCAAATTGTTGTCCCCAATGGATAAGATCCGCACTGATGAATTTACCAAAACTTCTGTCGAACCTTCGAATCCGTTGAAAATATTATAATTAACATTTACTACGGCTAAGCGAGGTAGGCTCCATAACCACTCTGGAATTTTCCCTTTGATTACATTGCTGGATAGATCTATGTACTCCAAATTCTGTAGAGTTTTTAAGATGTTTGGGAACTCGCTGATGCTACAGCTATACAAGCACAATGTCTGAATGGTCACTGGAATGTATGAATCTAAAGTTAAGCTACTCGGATATATATTGTTACCTGAAAGATCAAGGTACAACAAAGATTTGAAAGAGGAGAAGTGGCGTAAGTCTATTGGGTGGCTTGTGTTTAGAAAGGAAAGGTCGAGATTTGTGAGGTTGATGAGTTTTGAGATAGGCTCTAGGATTTGTGCTTCAAAATTGTTACCTCCAAGGTAAAGGGTCTCGAGGCTAGACGAAGTAGAGGAGTTGGGTATTTCAAAAGAACCGATGAGGTGGTTATTACGCAGATCAATATATGACAATAAAGACTTAGTTAGGAGAGAAGAAGGAACGGTTCCAGAGAGGCTATTTGTAGAAATTTCTAAAACAAAGAGCTCAGTTAGATTTTGTATAAGAGGGAAACTACCTGTGAGCTTGTTATCATTAAGGCATAACTGGGTTAACCAGGTTAGGTTACTAATTGTAGAAGGAACTTGACCCAGGAAGTCATTGGAGGCTAGAGACAAGACCTCTATTCTATAGAGATTGCCAAATTCAGAAGGAAGTGAAGAACTGAAGTTGTTGAAACCCAGATTAAGGTAACGGAGGTGGTGCAACTCAAAGAGGCCACTGTTGGTATTCAGGGTTCCGGAGAAGTGGTTTTGAGCAAGGTTTAAATAAGAAAGTTTGGTTAGATTCCATACATGTGGGAAACTACCAGTATGATCGTTTCCCCGAAGGTTTAAATAAGAAAGTAGGCTTAGGTTATTGAATGAGGAAGGAATTTGGCCAAGGAAGCCATTTGAAGAAAGCGACAAGACCTCTAACCTGTTGAGATTGCCAAATTCTGAAGGAAGAGAAGAGGAGATGAAGTTGTTGTAAGAGAGATTAAGGTGACGGAGGTGGTGTAACTTGAAGAGGCTACTGTTGGGCTTAAGAGTTCCAGTGAGACAGGCACTGAGTTGTAACTTTGTGATCGCACCCGTTGAGTTATCACACCAGACTCCATTGGAGTTATCTCTATGGTTGCAACCACTGGTATTAAACTCGCTCTTGAACTGCGTAAAGGCTTGAATCTGGCTGGGACGACAAGAAACAAGACCACCCACAGGACCATCTCTAGTGAAGGAGGAGCTTGAAGGGATGACAAAAAAGAGTAAGAGTACTGAGAGAAAGTGCAAACACAAATGTGATTTCCACATAGTCGTCATGAAAAGATTTGTAAGAAGAATGATTTTTGTTTTTAGAATATTGAGAGGGAAGATTGGTTTAAATAAAGATATCTGGCTTTGCATTGGTGTTAGGTGACCCAACCAACTTGACTTACGGCGGCAAAAGTTGATGTGCAGATCCCACTCAGTTCATGAACTGAAATACACGTTAGTTAATTTTTCTAACGTATAATTTGGACTGAAACTAAGTTACTTTGAAATTTCTCACATATCAAAGTGAAATTTCTAACTGAAGTCCTTTATAATAAACTGTGGATGCAATTATTTGTAATCTGCTGGAAAATTGCTGTTAATGGTTTACCCCTAAAAAGCTTCTTTCAAAAGTATTTCAATTAGTCCATGGCCTTTTTACCAAAACAGAGCACTAATGGTCATAGTCCATTCATCATTCTGTTAGGTATTACCGCACATATTCTTAATTTAAGCCACTAATGATTGAATTCTACCGTGTTTAATTACACTTTGGCACATACCTCTTTTTGACTAGAGGTTTTCGTATGTGACATTCCACTCCAATTTAAACAACCAATTATGCAAATGATAAGTTTTATCTGTACCGCAAGCCAATCTCTTGGGTTAAAAGAATTTTCGCACACTCAGAGAGATGCTCTCGAAGAACATTAAAGCCTGTAACTTGGGGACAAGACTTGGCAAAGAGAAACATCAAATCTTTTTAAACCAAAAGTGAAAAAAACATCACTTTGGTCACTATATATTATTACAACTGTTTCTCATAGAGGTGCTTTGTGTAGGAACTTTTACATTCCTTTTACAATTCTGACTAACTACTAGTACATAACCGGTTCCAATTCCAATTCAAGAATCAGAGTAAAGTTTTTAACAACACAAATTTCGCTTTGACATATGTGTTTGTGGTTTAACTTCATCGTGGAGTTTTAACTGCGGGTCGAGCAGAGACTCCATGTAACAGTTTAACAAACCCGAAGAAGCTCAGTTTCCCATCTGTATGTCGTATCCAATCATGTAGAACTGAATGTACCGTTATAGATGGTCCAACACCAAGTTCCTGCAACCCAAAACAAGTTCAGCTTTACATTTTTTCTGATATTGTTGTATTAGGCCAAAGCGAAAAGCTTGACTTACAGAAGCTAGTTCTTCAATGACAATCGCTCGGTTTCCATTCTTGTCGAAAAGCTCATAGGCATGACGAACACTCTGTTCCCAACAATCAAGCGACTCGTGTTGATGAACGTTCAAGGCAGCTGCACAAAACTCTTCGAAATCCATTCCTCTGTATTGAAGTCCATTTAGCTGTAAAAAGCCAGACGTTGAAGGGAAGCATCAACACTAAACTGTTTTTAAGTATGGATAAAATAACTGAGAGAACGCAGTCATTTCTTACCAAAGCAAGAAACTCTGGTATCCGAGATTCCTTCATTGCTTGTGTTGCATTGTTTGAAAGTGCCTGTCCAACATAAAAATTGCAATATTACTATGGCGTTTTAATCGGTCGGAATAATAAAGAGAAATTTAAATGTTACAAACCATTCTAATGTCATCCATAGTGACGAGGCCATCTTTGTTTGGTGCAAGAAGAGAAAATTGAGTTTTCAGGTAAAGAACTTCATCCGGGATTAGCGTCTTCGACAGAGCCTGTAGAAAGAAGAAAGCACAATGAACATAGTGAGAAAATAGTCTTCAATATTCATGACAAGACTATAAAAAGTGCTTAAAAGTTAAAATATACCCTCAAAGCAGCTTTGCGCAATGAAGAAGATCGCAAGTACGCCTTTATCTGCCTGAAGATCAAGATATCGATCGGTATATTCGTGTCTGAAATATAACCTCGGATCCAAGGGTGCACTGTAAAACGTAAAAGGAACTGGATTTGTGACTTATGACTGTCAAAAGAGAAAAGACATAAATCTATAAAGAGCTGTGAAATTAAAAATTACTGACTCAAGGCTTGGGAAGCTGACATTCTTCGCCGGGGGTCCTTAAACAATAACCGCTTAACAAAGTCTTTAGCTTCAGAGGACAAAAAGGGCCAAGGGGCTTCATCAAAACTCGGATCAGCTTTAAGAACCGCTCTGAAAATTCCGGATTCGGTTCTTGCCCAAAATGGACGGCTACCACATAGTAGAATGTATGCTACCACTCCAATGCTCCATACATCTGCTTCTGTTGTATATGATCTGTGTAGAACTTCAGGAGCTACATAGTATGCACTTCCCACTATGTCGTTGAGTCTTTCATCTTTCAAAATAGATGACACAGAACAGTACTTTTTATTTTACTAAACAGAAGAAAAAAGAACTAAAGAAATATTGACATAGTAAAATATGATGATGAACCTGGTCTGACAAAATCTGATAAGCCAAAGTCTATAGCCTTAAGCTGAGAATTTTCATCCTTGGAAGTGTACAAGAAGTTCTGATGATCAAAGCAAATATGGCACACATAAGCTTAAGAGATAATCTTCTTTCAGGTTTAACAAATAAGAATATACTTCACCTCTGGTTTAAGATCTCGATGAACAACTCCTTGAAGGTGACAGAATGCTACAACATTGAGGATCTGTATAATCACTGGTTTTGCATCATTCTCCGAGTATTTCCCTCCCCTATCAAAAACAAGACGAAACTTTATATTAAAAAAAGCTTTGGCTATATATGTTTCCGGAAATTCCAAAACATCAATATTCAATAATTTTATAGTATAGCACACACCTTGCAAGTATTCTGTCAAGAAGTTCACCACCTTCACATAACCTGCATATTTTCAACTACTTAATCCCGGGAAAAAAAAAACCTATAGGAGGTTCTTTACACCAAATTCTAACTGATTCAACATCAAACAAAGGATTTCAAAGAGGATTTTTCTTACTCCATTGCGATATAGACATTGGCATTGTCCTCAAATGCATCATAAAACTGAACCAGATTCTTATGTCCAGATAAAGCTTGTAGAATTTTCACTTCCCTTCTCACATCTTCTATAGCAATTGCAGTTGTCATCTGTTAAAAAAAAATCTATTCTATCAAACTACAAGACAATGGATCAATGAATCAATCATCAAAAGTAAGAGAGTAAAGGTAATAAAATCATTTTTTTACCTTGAATTTGGGGATGATCTTAACAGCAACAACTTGACCTTTGAGCTCTCCTTTCTTGAATTTAGCAGAACAAGTATACCCAAAATGCCCTCGTCCAATCTCTTCTCCCAACTCCACTTTACTGTGAAACTCTTTGGAAAAACCAAATCTTTTGTCAAGCCCTACTTCCTCTTCCTCCTCATTTACCTTAATCTCCGTCGTCAGCTGATTCGCGGTCGATAAAGCAGCTTCCTTCCTGCTTCTCCTCCGCCGTAACGCCGCCCTTATATGTTTCGCCGGAGACGGAGGATGAAACGCACGTTTTAACTGACGGAGCGGCGTGTTGGTCACGCTCCTGCTCTCTCCTCCTCCGGTGACATCACGGCTTTTGCTCCGGCGGTGACGAGCGGGACTAGGAGTGTAAAAGGGGAAGAAAGGAGAGGACTTTGCGGCGGAGGCGGCAGGGGTAGGAACCGGTGATTTCTCGAGATGTGTAGGGGTAGAATCGTCAATTTGAGGGAATTCGTTTCCCGGAGCAAAAGGGTTGAATTTCCCAGAGGAGGTGGAGGGTTTTGAGGTACAGCCTCCCATAATTTCCGGCGAGAAGAAATGGAACTAAATCAGAGTAATGTCATCAAAAGATGTGAGTTTTTTTAAGACAAGAGAGAGAGAAGTTAAAGTGGTGGTAAGAAGAGAATTGAATTTTGAATCTGAAAATGGTGTTGAAGAAGTAGATGTGTTGTTGTGCATTGTGGTAGTAAATTTGGTTGCTTCCTTCTTCTCCTTCTTCTTCTCTTCAACGTATTAATTGTCCTTACTTTATTACCATTTTTTAAATCTCTCCCCGATCTGTTATGTTTGTCATGGCACATTTATTTTAATTATGTCACATTTTTCAACGGTAGTGAGATCACTGTTTTTATATTTTTTTTGTCAAGAGAAATAGTGAGATCATGTTTTTAATGACAAATTCTGTTATAATAAAGTTAAATTTATTGGAAATCCCAGGACCGTTTTACAAAGAAAATTAGCTAAGAGTTGGTGGGTATATCTTCCTTAGGCTCTCTCCTTTCTTAAAAAATATCGTTTTATATTTTTTTGTTTTATAAAAATATAGTTTTTATTTTTAATTTCAAAACAAAAAAAATATAAATAAATAATTTATTATTTAGGGGCAAAACAAACTTTTAATATTTTTTAATAATATGTGTGCAAAGAGTCAAAACAACACTTTTTAAAAAACAAAGTGAGTATATATCAAGGATAAGTAAGTTATGTAACATTGTACAAATTTACTCATCGGTTCTATAACAATGAGGTTTTTTATTTGTGTTTCAAAATGATATAATTTTTCAGGAAAAATTCCCCAAAAATACACCAACTATTTTCCATCTACAAAAAGAAAACACGAATTTTTTGTGTTGCCATAATAATACACCAAATATATTTATTTTCCATATTAATACATGAATTCATTAGTTTTGTAATTTTAATACACAAACTTCAACCAACATATAAAATTAATTTTGAAATTCTAATTTTACCCTTCACTTCCTCTCTCAAACCAATTTGTTCTTAAATTTTGAATAAAACTCATAAATAAATATTTAGAAGATGCAAAAAATTATACAATAAAATTTTAAAATGTTTTATGATATTTTTAGAGTTTTAGGGTTTATAATCTTAGTTTTAGGGTTAAAAACCTAAATCCTAAAATTATAAACTCTAAAAACGATTTTAAGCCTTAAACCCCTAACTTATAAACCATAAAACCTTAAAATTTAATCCCAAATACTTATTACAAACTAAACCCCAACCCTACAAATTTCCAACACTAAATCCTAAAATTTTATACCATAAATTACAACTTAAAATTTAAAATGGGAACCCAATCTTATTTGTAATATTGAGGGTTTAAAAATTTAGGATTTAAGGTTTAAAATTTGTAGGGTTGGAGTTTATTTTTTAATAAGTATTTGGGTTTAATTTTTAAGGTTTTATAGTTTATATTTTAGGGGTTTAGGGCTTAAAACTGTTTTGAGTGTTTATAATTTTAGGATTTAGGATTTTAACCCTAAAACTAAGATTCTAAACCCTAAACCCCTACAAAATATTATAAAACATTCTAAAATTTATTGTATAATTTTTTGGATTTTGTAAATATTTATTGATGAGTTTTATTCAAAATCTAAGAACAAATTGATATGAGAAAGAAAAATTAGTTTTACATGTTGGTTAAAGTTTGTGTATTAAATTAATTACAAAAATAATGAGTTCGTGTATTAATCTGGAAAATAAATCTACTTTGTGTATTAATATGGCAACGCAAAAAGTTCATGTATTTTTTTGGCACACAAAAAGTAGTTGGTGTATTTTTGGGGGTTTTCCCCATTTTTTAACAAAAATTATGTATTTGATATAGTAAATTACAAATTTCAAGAAATATTAATTGAATTTTTAAAAAAATAATCAACTACTACTGGTAGGGGGTGGACGTTCGGATACCCGTTCGGGTTTGGTTCGGGTTTTTGAGTTTTTGGGTATTTCGGTAAAGGGGTATAGCACCCATTTGGGTATTTTATAGGTTCGGGTCGGGTTCGGTTCGGTATTACTTGGGTTCGGTTCGGGTTTGGTTCGGATTCGGATACCCAAAAATAAATATAAATAAAATAAAAATATTAAATTTGAATAAATTTTACCCGAAAATAAATATAAATAAAATAAAATAATGTTAAATTTAAAAAAAATTGGTTAAATTTTTATAAATGACTAATAAATTGGTATATTTTGGATATTTCGATTATTTTGATATGAAAACAATTGATATTTTCATATTTATAATTGTAATTTTGGATAAATCAGTTATATTAACTTTAAATATAGTTAATATTATAGGTATATAATTGTATTTTAGATATTTTTGGTATCCGTTCGGGTATCGGTTCGGATTGGGTACGAGTTCGATTTTTCGGATATATGAGTTTAGCACCCGTTCGGATATTTTATAGGTTTGGGTTCGGGTTCTGATCCATTTTTTGGGTTGGGTTCGATTCGGTACTTCGGATTCGGATAATTTGGTCAGGCCTAACTACTCGTTTAGAGTTATTAGATTATTTTTTTGGTTGATTGATGTTACATTTATTGTAAAGTACTTCTTCCTTCTGTTTCTTAAAGAGTGTCATATTCCTAATTAATTGCACACAAATTAATAAAATATATTAAATTTCTATTATATTCTTAAATAACAAGTTGACTATTCACATTTTTTTTTAGATTAGATTTGGTATTTGGTATTTAATATTAAATATTATTTTGAAAATGACACTGTTTGTGAAATAAAAAAATTAGTTTAAAATGAAACTCTTTAAAAACCGTTGGGAGTTTTAAAAAAAATTAATCCTTCTAAAAACACACAAAAATATTTACTAACGGGATGGAGGAAGTATTATTGAATACATGCATGTGTGTATTTTTCTAGAATATTATCAATCTTTGTCGGAAAATATTAGAACTTTCAACTGGTTGAACTTGTTTATCTCCAGCTTTGGCAGTCTGTAATACTACTGAGCTCTAGATGATTCACTCTCCGTTCACTTACATTTCTCATTGTTTAGAGAGATTTCATTGTGCTTATTTTCTTTTACTTGTTTGTATGCACAAAAAACTTAGCTTTCACTTGTCTCTGTTTCTTCTTAATAATATATTTTCAGTGAAAATAAAATAAAATAAACAAACTGGTTGAACTTGAACCTTATATGTTTAGTGTGTAGATGGTTAAGTAGTAGGACCTTTATGTAAAGAAAAATATAGCTAACAGTTGGTGGGTGTAATTAAGGATGATTTAGTTATGTACCATTTAAGAAATACTCTTGCATTTTGTCATGTCAGGGTTATAAAGATTTCTAACTAATTTTTTTATTATGGTCTAAAACTTTCAACTGGTTGAATCAATGGTGTTGGACCAATTATACATGTTTTAATGATTTGGTATTTTCACAAACTGATTTAAAAGAGGCTTGACTATAGTTCTTATACAAAACTTTTTGACCAGCATATGTTATTAGTTGATAAAAGAAAATTTTTTAGAATCCAGCTTATAATCAACTAATTATGGTTTGATATTTGAATTCCTTAATTCTATAGAAACCAACTTTCAAGTTTTTGCACTATGATTTCAACCACTGGTGGACTTTGGTTCAAAATATGTATAATTTATATTTAAATTAAACCTCGAACGATTATCCAGTTGAACATAGTATTCTCATTTATGGAACAGATAATGGTATAGTTTACGCGTACAAAATAGATTATATTTTTCTCGGCTGTTTTTGTTATTGTTTGTAATTTAGCATGATGATGATGTATGTAACCTACTAACTACTCCCATTGTATATAGACTCTTTTGTATAACAACATATAATTAATAAACAGCTTATATGATGTATTCCACATTTTCCCACTAACTCTCTTCCTGATAATCTCTTGAAGTGTCGTTGGAGAAAATTAAATGATTCAAAATGCATATCTTGCAATCAGTAATCAACAAGCAATACCTAAAAAGTTGGTTGCTTCCATTTGGATTTTATGCAAGTGCAAATCATTATTCAATGCTTAATTGCCTCTTTTTCATAGAAAACAATACATTTTAAAAAAACGTTTTAACTTGTCTGATGAATACAGGCATTAATTTTCAATTTAATGCATGTATTTGGGCTTGATGGATAGTAGTATGTATTTCCATTATTTATTGTTAATATCATTCTTTCTTCTTTTCTTTTGAATGAGAGAACATGTATTGAAGAACTACTTCAATCCAAGACTCCAACTATAATATAAGATGTTTACTTTTACACACTAAGATGTTTGGTTGTGATAGATATACACATGTAAAATTATCCAGTGCTTACTTCAAAGAAATTCAACAAAATTGTCATCCAGTGCTTAATTATATGTATAACTATGGTCATATATTAGATAATACCAAATCGAGAGCGGAGTAAAGTATATATAATTCGAGAACTAAGACTTTTTTATGGAGTAGAAAAAAGAACTTCCTCTGTTCCTATTTTTTTAAATGTTTTAGAGGGTTTTATTTTGTTTCGTATTGAGTAGTTTTTTTCGTATTTCAATGCAAAATTAATTAGCTTGTTGTTGTTTTGTACTGTTAATATTATGCAGTGTTTTACTGTAGGTGAATTGTTTTGGAAATGGAAATAAATATGTTTTAGTTTTGAAAAACAAAAATTAAATGATTTTTAAATATGTACGTTATAGAAAGAGGAGTAAAAGACTATTCATGTTGATACAAGGGACAAAGTCCGATTTTTGATATATAAAAAGTACAAGAAAATTGAGATTCCATTACACACAAATACACACATACAACTCCAAGTATTTCTTTTGGTCTATGTGATCCACATATAGATAGATAATAACACAAGGCTAATTTTACACACCATATATGAACATCTTTTATTCATGGACGACGTTTGTCCGTGTGATTTTATATTTGAACGCTAGATTAGTCTTAGACATGTTATAGACTGATATGGATTTGAATTTTTACATTAACCTGGAAATCCACATTTTGCTCTAATCACTCCATCACTTCCGGTCATAACTCCAATTTTCCCCATTTTAACCATTGAAACCGCGAAATCCCTCGAGAACAAGTACGGATTCTCGCTGTACGACTTCACCAAGGCGGCAGCAGTAGTATCTGTCATTAGGATTTGGTCGGAATCCAGCAATCCTACGTTATTCATTATGTTAACGTAGTAAGCATTGTCAAACTTGACTGAACTAGCTGCGTCAAGAGCAGCTAGCTTCGAGTTTGATGAGTCCTCATTAGGACATGTGTTTTTAAGTTTAGAGAGAAGAGATGAGGAAGCTGCTAGGTTTGGGTCAGGCTGCCCTGAGCCCTTGAAGTTGAAGAGCCTGTGCTTGAACGTGAAACATTGTGCAAATCCTATAGTGTGTGCCCCTATATACATGTATATTATCAAATTTAAGTTATATAATAGTAAAAAGTCTATAAGAAACATGCATGTAGATGCCTAACAGCCTATTACACTCCAATTAGCTCGCTTTAAGATAAATATTTTAAGATGATATCAATTAAAAGTTGAATTAAACAAACCTGAGAGGACAACAACATCCTTGAGGTCAAGTCCAAGGGTCACAAACTTGGCTGTTATATTCTCCAAAGGCTCAAACGGTGAGGGCAAATTTGTATTGGCCGCTTGCTCACTCGCGGTTAACGAGTCTCTCCGCCCCAAAGGAACCATCCAAAACGGCCCTCCGGTCTACATGACATGAGAAGCCATAAGTAGTGCACCAGTGGACAATATTTATGATGAATTAATGATAAAATTGTTATGTTTTAGATTAATATATGTAGTTTGGGGTTTCAAGATCACACGTACAAGAACGACGGCTTCTCTAGCTGCAAGAGCAACTATGTCGGCGCATGAAACAGTTAAGGGACAAGAAGCTTCGATATCAGATTTGATGTCTTCAATAACTTCGTAGCCACGAACTGAGTTTCGGTTTGGCAAAGCGTTCTTCTCTCCTTTGAAATCCTCTGTATCTTCTAGAAGAATAGAGCCATCACAACCCTACACAACAAAATTAAATTACTTCTTTTTACATAATTCAACAAAAAATGATAGGTTTGATTTACTTGTATATGGAGTCTTGAGTAACTAGCCCTTCACTAGTGGTACCCACTATGTGAGTAGAAAAGTCATAGAGTGACCAAGTTTTCACTTAAACACCCTATATAGTTCTTTTAATAATAATATATATGCCACTTAAATTTAGTATGATTGATGTCTTGTTACTAAGTATAATGCACTTGCTCAAGCTTGAATCCAAATAATTATATATCGACAACACTAGTACAAATTTCTAGATTAGATATTACGATCATAACAAATATAAAACCCATAGTTATTGTTATCACAAAAATTATGTGAAACTTACATTGACAAAGCAGTCGTGGAAATGGAGTCGAAGAAGAGATGCCGCAATTCTAGAATCATCTTTAAAAGCCTTGTAAACTCCGGACTTAACAATCATCTGAAGACGAGGACAAGACCGGTCATAGAATCGATAGTCAAGATTGCTAGCTAGTCCATATCCATAACCATTATGGTAACCATTGTTATATCCGGAAGGATTTGAGGAGACGATGCCGTCGTTGAAGAGAAGAGTTAAGATTGCTAGGTAAGAAACAAATCGACAAGTAAAGATTTTGCGGTCCATGATGATAAAAGAAAAGATAGATGATTGGAGGCTCATTTGTGTATTGCTATGATGATACTAGCATGTATTTATACACCAAAACAAGGTGCATTTTTTTATCTGAATAAAATGTTAAGCTTCATGGGCTTCCAACTAAAAGCCAATTGACAATTAGTGGAGAGACCCAATCTACTTATATATTACTAGTGATCCCTTCCAATTCCCGATGTGGGATATAATCCCTAATACGCCCCCTCGAGATGATGGTTCTTTGAACATTAATCTCGGTATGCTCGGGCAAGGATCGATGGACCGATTTAGGTCAGATCGATGATGGATCGGGTTGGATAGTGTGGATCGGTTATGCCTGTTTGGGCTTAATGAGCTCTGATGCCATGTTAAACTTCATGGGCTTCCAACTAAAAGCCAATTGACAATTAGTGGAGAGACCCAATCTACTTATATATTACTAGTGATCCCTTCCAATTCCCGATGTGGGATATAATCCCTAATATAAAATGCCTTAGCAAGGGTGCTCCTCAGAGATGCATGCATAATCAAGAAAGTGGGGGTGCCACTATGATAAGATAATATAGTGGGATAAATTTGGAGGTTTTTTTAGTATTAGATTTGTGTAAGTTAGTTCAGTCACTTAGGAAAATAAAGTATTTTAGAATTAGCCATTTTAACATGTGACTTCATCTCAAATTAAACTCTGAAATCTCGTAAAGGTATATGTATTTATTTTTAAGTTTTGAATAGTGGGAGGATTCAGCGCATAACCTAATCTAAATTAATCATCAAATGCCCCACTTTTGTTTTGATTGACCATTTTGTGCGCATCTAGTATGTCAGCGCAGCCAAGGTATTTTATATATCTATCTCTCTATCAAAATACATCCATTAGCCAAAATAGTATTAAATTTTCTATAATCAAGACAAAAAAAGGGGGAAAAAATCAGACGATATATATCAAAACCACTTTATACATATTCCATTAGACACACACGAATACCAAAATAAAAACTCAGATTTGTATACTATATACATAGTCATACATAAGGAATGACAATAAAAGTGGTTAAATAATTTCACGTTTAATAGAAATTAAGCCATTAAGCCATCAACATAAATTTTAAGAACATCAAAATATTTCCTTTTGCAAAATAAAAAAATAAAAAAAGGAAACATCAAAATATTTTAAAATGTTTTATTGTGCAGCGGTTGATATAATTCTAGTATAATTTTGGAAATGAATTTGGACCTAAAAACTGTAATATTGATGATTATTTTTATACAATTTATTCGTTATGAGCAAAAAATGTTCCTCTTGCTTAGACATTAAAATAAGATGGATCAGGCCTGTAAGAGGCAGCTAGGTTTGGTAGGGTGTAGTTCGCCTGAGTCCTTGAAATTAGAGCATGTTCTTGAACTTGAACTATAGTCTGTTGTGCAAATCCAGTATAGTATGTGCATCTCCTGTCCCATGTGTTGCATACACATGTATGTATAATCGAAAACCCAGCTTATAATGTAATGGAAAACACTAGCTTACTTAATAAATTTTTTTAAGAACCACTTAATTAACATTGTTCTTGTATAACATATATACCGGTTTATTGTATATATGTGGAGAAGTTTAAGAGAATTGTTTTGACTACATATGACACCAAAGTGCACTTATCTTTTCAGTCACTTGTCCAAAGAACTCAGAGTTAAGTGTGCATGGGCCGAAACAATTTAAGCGTGATTCGCGGTACCGTGTGAATGGTGATAAAACACGGGGAAAAACCTCGTGGTGATTGCATGCTTAGTAAAAAAGTATTTCAGATTAACGCACCAACCGTTGGACAGGGATAAGACCCATGGGCCGAAAGAGGACATGAGTCTCACTGGTAGGGTGGTCGGGCGTTACAATTGGTATCAGAGACGTACCCAGACGGGTGTAGTCGGGTGAACTCACACCGTCGGGGGTGGTGATCATGGTGTTCAACGAGGACATTGCATTCTGTGAATGGGGGTGATTGTAACATCCCGATTTTATGGTATATAATAATGTATATGGAGAGATTTAAGAGAATTGATTTGGCTACCTATGTCACCAAGTGCACTGATCTTTTCAGTCACCAAGTGCACTGATCTTTTCAGTCACTTGTTCAGAGAAAACTCTAAGGTTAAGCATGTTTGGGCTGGAACAATTCAAGGATGAGTGGTCTACAAGGAAGTGATCTGCGGTACTGTGTGAGTGAGGACAAAACACACAAAAAGATCTCGTGGTGATTACATTTTTAGTTAAAAATCTTTCAAACCTCCTAAATTAGCACATTGACCGTTAGACATGAATAGGATCTATAGACCGAAAAAAGACATAAAGACCTTATCAATAAAAACTGTCGGGGCATTACAGTTCTCATATTCCTTCTATTCTTTATTACATGTTTTCTAAATTTGTTACTCATTTTATCTTCTTCGTTTATTATGCTAAAGTCATATTTCAATATGTATTCTGAAATATAATATATATTTTGGGGGAGATTACATACATATGTAAATCCTTTTCCAATCGAGCAACATATTCCACTACCCATCTTGGAAGCTGTCAACATATTGACTTGTCTCCGCTTCCTCTGGTTGGCCAGAGATTACATAACTTTCCACCAGCAAAGTGAATATAGGACATTTTGGGAATCACTTGCGGCTGCATATATTGCATGATCATTGTGACGAAAAATTGGCAAATAGTCACGTCGAAAATTAAAAATATCACTTTATGTACTATTTAAAAAAAATATCATTAGAATAAATAAATTTTTATATTTAAATAGTCAAAATCTATTTATAGTCTAGTGGTTTGTGGTAGAATTGTGTTAGTAATAAAACAACGTGGATATATAATTATGTTTATTTATATTTTCTACAATATATGGGAGTGTTTTCAATTCCTTAACTTGAATCTACCAAAATTCTTTTGTAATTTAAAAACTAAAAAATCTCAAAACATGAATAAAAAATTAAACAAAAAGAATAAACTCTGTGGTGGTTCTACCTCATGCCAAAAATGCTTTTTCTCAGGTTGAAACTTCAGAACAAGAATTTAAGCAAGTTTTTCTTGGAACAATGGGAAATCTAATTGATCTTAGAATTTCTAAAGTGATTTTGGCTGCTCAAGTGCCACATCTCTTTGGTGCTCTAACTTGCCCAAAATTGTGGCCTGTTTTCATCTCAGTAAGTACTCCTTTGGGTAAGATACTTTCGGCTTTTGAAGATTGGTCTTTGAAGGCTACAGAAAAGTGTGGATAATAGAGAAGCCATGTTGCTTGCACAAAGCGTGACAAAAAAATTGAGACTCATGTCTTACATGGCTATGGGTCTCTACCATATATCTTGGTTAATCAAAGCTTTAGAAGATGCTTGGATCTTACTTGTGGTCCGTCTGCATATGCTTTTAAATCCTAGCTTAATTATCTTAACTTTGCTATCCAAGTCTGAAGAGTTTGAGATATCTAGAAAATTTACAATCATTGTGCCTGAAGTATTTCCTTGATGGATGCTTACTTCCATTAATTCTGAATAAATCAAAACATTAATTCTGAATAAATCAAAACATTAATTCTGAAAATATAAAACCATATGATAATAGTTAGTATAGTTACGCCTCTGATTCGGGCATATGTTCACGAAGTTTCTTGGAGCAATACCAACACGCAAGGAAAGCCAAAAGGATGATGATAGGCACAATCACGATGGTTGGGATGTAATCCTTGTTCATCTTCTTTTTTCTTCTTCACCACACCAACAACTTTTATTCTTCTCAAGTTTTGTGCTCTTCTTTGTAAACCAGACGAGAGTAAATATATATATATATATACATGTGCTGCTGTCTACCCTAAGTTACAATTCTGTAAAGTTTACATTTTGTCGATATATGGTCATTAACTATGGAAACTGGAAGCTTTTAATTACAATTAATGGTATTTTGTGATCATTTTAAGATATTCTCTATTTTAAGATATTCTCTCCACGAAATTCTTAAAATTGTGTCTGTTAGGTCCTCTTACGTATTCCATTATTTCCTTTTTACAATTTTTTTTAACAGCGAATTTTTTTAATTTAGAAAAAATTATACAAATTGTTACCTTGGTGGACAAGTAAAAGCTTTAGATTCGTAACTAGAGTTTACAATATAATCATGCTTCACTACTTTATCTGCAATGATGTTATTTTGCAATGTATAGCCAAGCGAAGAATTTGGTAGTCGTTTTGACCAGTGACGAATATCATAGAAGAGTGTATGAATATCGCGATGGTGTGCCCCTTGATTGATGATATTATCGAGTTCTTGACAATTGCTTTTGAACCAGACATGGAACAAACCTTGCCGCTAAGCCGTATGTAGCGCATTCAAGAACCCGAAAGCTTCCGGTTGTAGGGATTCTTTTTTTCTACCACAACAAGTCTTCTTAATATTAAAATAATTATGGTGTAAATATTTTTGTATTTGCTAATAAATATGTATATTTATTTTTAATAATCTGTAGAAAAATAATAATAATAATAATTATTATTATTATTATTATTATTATGCGTTTTCGGTTTGATGTTAATTTGCTTTACCAATATAAAATATATAATAAAATTTATTAATTAACACGGGTATTCAAAACTATTAAAGATTTTTAGTGTAAAGAATTAGATTCTAGTTAGTATCTCACCTATATTGTGTCATCATTCCTAAGAGTTCTTTGATCAATACAAATAAATTAGACAGTCCAATATTTATTTTCAAAATAATCTAATAATTTGAATCCTCGTTTCGAAAACTACGCCGATATAATTTTTTTTTTTTTTTTTTGCTACAATTAGAATCTATTTCACAAGTATTGTGGAATTGTGGTTTGTGATAGTAAGGTCACTATCTCTCTTTCCGAGTTCGAGTTCCAGTTAGTGCATGTTGATGAATTGTTAATATATAAGAAAACATTGTGAAAAAAAAAAAAAAGACCATAAGTTACATAGAGGGATTGCGATTAAGTTTGTAAGCTGCGCTAACAGACTCCGCGACGCCTCCAGGAATAATATGGTTAAAAGGAGAATGATCTAGCTCAGCTTGGACCACTGCTTTTGCATCCTCACTTGTCACTGATCTGTCTCTCCTCACCTTCACATCAATCTCCGCAATCACGTCTCGGAGATTCGTCTTCTCATCTTTTTTATATATCTTCTCGTTTCGAGCAACCGCCTCACTAGCCACGGTGGTTACACCTCCTGTGTCGTCTCCTGTAGCCCTAGCTTCCACCTCTTTTATGGCAGCCACGTCGGTTGTTTCCACCGGTTTATCTCCGACGTTAATAGCCGCTGCTTTGAGAGCCTCCGTTAACGTTGTCGATCTTCCCACAAGTGCTTCGGCTATCGTGGAAATTTCCTCTGTTGGTCCTATAAACTATTACGTCTCATTCGATCAAATATTTAGAATTTGTGGGGTTCATTTGAAGACAAAAAAAACATTATTATGAGTAATATTTAGTTGAATTAATATATGTGAGTTATTTTTACCTGTCCCCCTGAAGTAGAATGAGAGACACTAAAATGCTCTTCCACAGAAATGTTAGCACTATCGTTTGATGAAGGCATAGTTAGTTTCCTGGTTTGCAAGTTGCAACACCATTACCTATCTCTTTCTCCGGTTTAAATAGGAAAAACGATGTCCACACAAACTACGATTGACACGTTGGCTTTTAACCCTTCACGTGTCCGTCTTTGGATGTTTTGTACGACAGTGACCCTTCGAAGCATTGGTGAGACTAGTATATGTAGGGACCAAAATTATGCAAATTTAGTAAGTTGAAAATAATATTAATATTGATCGAAATTCAAATCGTGATAACATAAATAAAGAGAATAAGACTATTGTCTAAAATTCAAATCATGAGACTTGTTTACGTACAATACATACGGATGTTTTTCAAAAACATGCATAAATTCTCTCAGTCCGAGTATAGGAAGATCAAAAGACAATATCATAGTTATTGTTATAAGTTATAACATAATTATTATAAGCCAAGATGATCCATTTTCTTGGTTTATAGTAATAAAAGATTATGAGACTTGATAGTAAATCAGTTGAAATATTTGTTAAGATTATGTTTGTTAGTGAAGGAATTAGTGAAAAAATATTTGATAGAAATAAGTAAGTTAAACGTATTTGGACACCCCAAAAAAAAAGGCGGTATATACTCATGAAAACATAAATAATGTTATTAAAATTATAAGTTATGAAAGTAATCACGAAATTAGAGAAAAATCTATAAAACCAATATTAAAAATTGTGATAAGAAAAAAGGAAAGTGATGAAAATTAATTTCCTTCACTGATTTGAACTTTCCTTTTTCTGTCTCCTGCTCATAGTTGGATTTGCTACATAAATAAGAGTCTTTTGGATCAATGGTGATATCTCAGACTCAGATTATTTGAGAGACAAAGAGAATGAAAAAGTTAAAACATTGCTCCTCGAGTATGGAAGTGTTACCGCACGATGTGTTAGAGCATATCATGGAGAGACTTCCGGCCAAGTCTCTACTCACGTTAAAGTGTGTTTCAAAGAATTGGAAATCAACAATCGAATCCGAATATTTTCAAAAAAGACACTTGATCCATGGTAAAGATGATCCCCAAGAGTGCTCTTGGTTTACATACCTCCTGATGATGATGATGTTGATGCTGCTAGTCCACACATACAACAAGTGTTGGAGTCACCGGTTACTGTGGTCAAGATCATTACTGAGACTGATGAGGAACCCTTCGTTTCCCAAACCAGTTGCGACGGTCTAGTCTGCGTCTACAGTTTCTACAAATCAGGTCTATTGGTTAATCCCACCACTGGATGGACTCGCAGTTTCCCCCCGTCCAGGTACCAAAACCTCCTTCATGACTTGGGAGACAAGTTTTTCGAGCTTAAATACCCGCCCCCTTTGCCTGGATTCGGTAAAGACAATCTCAGGAGCACGTACAAGCCGGTGTGGCTATACAATTCCTCTGAACTAGGCCTAGAAGATGCCACTACATGTGAAGTCTTCGACTTTAGCACCAACTCTTGGAGGTACGTTTCCCCTGCTTCCCCTTATCGCATTGTTCCTCTCGTGGAGCCTCTGTATTTTGACGGTTCACTTCACTGGTTCACCGAGTGTGATGAAAACAAGGTGTTATCTTTCTGTCTTCACACCGAAACTTTTCATGTCGTCTCTGATAAAGTTCCCTTTGCAGACTACCATGTACATCCCAAAGATATCTCCTTTTGCAGCCTCAATAACAGTTTGTGCATATCCCATAAGAAAAAGCGCAAGCAGATGATATGGTCCTTTGATTCAGGCAAGAAGACATGGGTGAAATTGTATTCTATAGACCTCAGCATAACTTATAGGTGCTTTGGGAAACACAAATGGGTACTAACACTTCCGGTGAGGACAGGGAAGAAGACTAAGGAATTGTTATATGATTGTGGAACTTATAAGGATAAGAAACGGCTCGTGTCGTATGATCTTGAAACCAATTCTTATGATCTAGTTTCCACAGCTAGTTCTATCGGAATTCCTCTTTCTTATTTCCAAAGTCTAATCTCTGTTTCCTAACTATGTATATAATAACGGTTGCAAGTATAAAAAGATATACAAATATTCTTATTGATCATATATTAATCAGTAATGAGTAAGTAGGTAATATAAATGAGTGTATTGTCTAATACATTATATCTCAGTGTTTTTTCTTCTGTGAATACCCCCATTTAATCTATTGCTTGTTACATGTAGGCTGGGCGTTCGAGTATCCATTCGGATTCGGTTAAGATTTTTCAGGTTTTTGGGTATTTCGGTAAAGAGGGTAGTACCCGTTCGGATATATTATAGCTTCGGGTCAGGTTCGGATCGAGTGTAGTCGGGTTCGGGTAATTTCGGTATACCCAAAATCCGATAATGTGGTCGGATATTTAATAAAACCAGGGATTTCAATCCGAATTGCTTTACAAAAAAAACAAAATCAGCTGAAATTACTTGATTTTAAACCCGAAATAGCCCGAAATCACCCGAATTTCATCCAAACCAAAACATACAATCAAAGTTCAAACTCCAAACATAACAACTTAACTAGTCTAATTGTCTAAACAAAACATTTCAAGAGCAAGTTAAGTAGCAAACCATAACAAGTTCAAGAGATAATCTGAAGCAAAATGGTACAAACTACAAAGCTGAAGTCTGAAATAAAGTGACAAAGAATACTAAATTAGAAGACAACTTGGCTATAGATACTTCCACGAGATCCTTAAAAACATCCTTAGAAGGAGCTTGCTTGCCTTTAATATAAGCAGACCCTACTGTACATAGCAGATACCTAGTAGACCAACATCATGAGCTTCAATTACATTGCAGAAGATCATTAAACAAAACAAATCAATGCAACAAAACAGTATCTTTAAGAAAAGGGTGGAAATACGAATACACTCAATATTGTATCGCCATTCTCTAGTATAATCTCATAACTTTAGTCCAAGATCGCCATTTCCTAGTCTAATATCATAACTATAGTCCAGTCTAGCTAAGATTACTGAGACTATTAGATCTTTAACATATTCAATGACAATGAAATGTATCTTAATCATCAACTGACATTCAGGACAATATGTTTTCATCATGTTGAACAAGCTAATACAAATCCACACCTGGTAATCCATGCCTACACTCATCCTTTTTAAAAAATCTCCAGCTGCCTCAATTGATCAAAAGCGCTCATATGATGATTGACTCATATTCAGACACACGATCCTAATTCCTAAACACTGGACACATTATCACAACAGTAAGAAACGATCATTTGATTCTTTAGACTCAAGATCATTCTATTCAAAAACTAATCATAGAGGATGACTAAATATGAAAGCAAAGCATCAAAAGTAGGGGTGTCATTTGGGCTGGCCCGACCCGGCCCGAAACCCTCAGAGCCCGCATATATTTGAGTATGGCCCTATCTATTTATAACTCGGGCTTATATTTGAAAGCCCGGCCCGGCCCAAACAGGGTTCAGGGCTTTTTTGGGCTTACTTAACAAATACTTTTTTGTTCAAAATATCTTAAAAAGACATACTTGATATGATCGAATAAATCCAAATAATTGACATGTTTATCAAATCCAGTGTAATCTAATCATAAAAGAGTTTTTTTAAAAAATAAATCCAGATAAATTATATAAAACTTAAGCCAAATAAAATGAAAATAAATTAAAACACTCAAATTTGGGTACCGGTAGTAGAATCAAGATTTGGATCTAGATCTGCTTCATTGTCTTTGGGATCCTTGTCACCATCAAGATCTATATACATAAAAATTTGAAATAAAAATCTATTAATATTAATAATATTATTAACTAATAAATGATATCAAAACTTTAGATTATATTTAATAAACATGTATAATATTGTTACCTGGATTATGAAAAGTAAATCTATCTAGCAAAGTGTGTGTACAAATTAATGCTTCAACATGTTGTGGTAGAAGAAGACTTCTATATTTGTTTAAGACATGTTTAGCAATACTAAATGAACACTCGTATGTCACTAAATTTATCAGAATGCTCAAAACATCACATGCCATACAAGCTAATTCACCATAACGTTGTGTTTGACCCATCCACAAATTATAAATCATATATTGCATATTTTTTTTTAATATACAAACTGTAAACATATGAATATCCCATTAAACTTCTAGCCCTAATGGGCTTCCAGAAAGGCTCATTTTCTTATCTGATTTCTAAATCAAAGCCCGAACCCTGTATTTTTCAGAGCTGGGCCGGGCCGGCCCGTGGGCTTTGGCCCTAATTTTGACACCCCTAATCAAAAGGAAGACAATTTACTTGCGAGCCTCTGGGAGTGAGAGTTCTCAGACGGATGAGACGAAGCAATATAGCATGCAACGGTTAGTCTTAGATTTTTCAGCTTGAATAAATGGTGGGTTAGATCAAAAGGGAACAAGAGTCTCGATTACGAGAAAACGAACTCGATTCGAGTAGGCTTGAAAGAGAAGAGAAAAATGGATTTAGGGATTTTTGGGGGAAATGTCGAAGGCTCAGTTAAGGTGGGTATAGAAGTATATATGATTGGTTTATTTGGTTTTTGTTCGGATATCGGATAATACCCAATCGGGTTCGGATATCTGATTAACCCAAACGTATCCGAACCGAACCCTCTAATTCGGATCGGGTTCGGGTTTCGTGTGCGGTTATATGCCCAGGCCCAAAATATGTGGACTTATACTAATGACCCAACGAAAGTAAATGTCTCTAACATGAACGAATATTATATGTTTCAATCTGAAAGAAAAAATTTGATTTCTTGATTCTCAGATTTATACTTATGAACAAATGAAAGAAATAATTTTTTAAGAAAATTTTCCAACGCTAAGACCCTTTTCATGTCTTTTACTTCTACAAGAGACTCTTTACCAAAGCTATGTAGACAACAAGACATAGCTCGGTAGAAGTACAAGACCAAAAAAAGGTTTAACATTGTGCATCCAATTAATAATATTAAAATAAAGGTGTTGGAGATATAATGGTTTAGAGGAAGTGGTCAGATCTTCTTCTTCATCTTTCTAAATGTTCATCTAAATGTCCAGATCTTGTGAGATTTACATCCTAGCCTATGAGGAATTGTAATCAAAACTACATAATATCTAGTAAAAGTCACATTTGCAATTTATGGCAAATTTGTTTGCTATGCGCTCAAATTTCTCTACATTTTATTCATTTTTTGCTTTTCATTCATTTCTTTGTCTTAATTTATTTAAATACATTTAGAAGTCAATGCATGGGAATATGGCATAATAATGTGTATTTATTGTTACTATTTCGATTGGGTGTATAAATTACAAGTTTCTCCTCACCTAAAACCGAGCCCAAATCTAATAAGATATATACACAATCTTAGGTGTACAGATTATATCGATTTATAGCCACACAAAAAAGGTGATAAAGATACATTTATATATCTTATATCTTCTTTCTTCTCTCATCACCTGTTTTTAATCTTATCTATGCTTTCATCTCTCTCTTTTTTGTTTAGTTTTTCATTTTAAAGAGAGGGATCTAACTAAAATGTTGTGAAAATATGGTGATGATGAGGGTGAGGACCGGGTAATCTAACAATGATGACAATCCGATAACGATATGCTCTGGTGATGATGAAGATCGGGTGATGATGATCCGATATTTATGATGATTAGTGACAATATTGGAGATCTTGGAAAAACAATTGTAAGTACCAATCGCTAGAACTGATCAAAAGATTTGATAAAAAGAAATTATTTTGATTCACTGACGATTTTCAAGACTATATAATTAGTTACACATAAATAATTTTTCAGGTTAGTAAGAGGGATCTAGATAAAATATTGTGAAGATTAGATAGAGAAAGAGCTTTGACTAAACCGCCTTGTCTGGGACCCGTGGTAGGAATCCCGATCCACCACAAAAAAAATTACATCGTTCTTTGTTTTCTCGGCTATAATCGATCTGGTGTCTGTGGAGAAAGGTTCTTACGAGATGGTTTATGGGTTGATTCACTGAAGCGACGCGTTGGGTTTCCAGGCGGAGCTTTCATCCGATTCCAGCTGTAGTCATGTTGATTCACTCACATGCAACTCTCTTTGGGATGGGGATCTTTAAACTGCTAGGAGGGTAGCAGATGGATTCGATCGAGGACCAAGTATGATGGTTGAGGGTTTTGTCGACGAGAAAATTTTTTTGTTCCAGACTTCTTCAGCCTTGTATCTTCGTCCGTTTTGTCTAATTAGTCCTCGAGGTTTTCTTTTCCTTGGGTTCGATTGATTAGGATCATTTGTTCCAAGCCCCTGCTTTACCTTGCCTCGTGTTTAGGACTCCCATCTTACCTTGCACATTTAAATTGGGTTGCATATTATTGGTACATAGTTGGGTAGTGTTGTGGATTTTGAATTGGTTAAGCTAGTTCTTGAGATGTTTAGAGTTTATTAACCTTTGATAACTCTCAATCGCTTCTTCCTAGCAATAAGTGTTCTCTTATTAGCTTTCCTCAGTGGCTTAGTCTAGGTTGACTATAGTAGTAAAAAGGTTCAGGGTAGTGGGTGGACTTGAAGAGCGGTTGTTGTTGAGCTCCTCCTTTAACTTAGCTTCTCCTCGTTCATATTGTTTAGCTTTTGATTTGGGTTGCTCTCTCTGCTATCGTAGTATAGAAGACTTAGGTTGGTTCACTTCCAACTTCGGTGTCCAAGTCCCTTCAGTCTCCGTTTACTCTTTGGTTTAGAGATTAGAGTTTTCACCTATGTAATTGTGTTTTTGGTCAGTTGTCGGTTGTCCTCTTTGTTTTCTCCGGCATTTTTCTACTGGCGGTGTTGTGATCCTTGTTTAATATTAATAATATTTCAGGTGGAAAATAAATATTGTGAAGATTTGGTGATGATGTGACGAGGAGGACTGGGTAATCTAACGACAAAGACAATCTGATGATGATATGGTTTGGTGCAATGAAGATCGAGTGATGATGACCCGATAATTATGACGATTCATTTTCGGTTTAAAAGATCTTGGAAAAAATAATCGGTAAGTATACATTGCTAGAACGGATAGAAAGATTTAATCCAAAAACAAAAAAACAAAAACAAAAAATCTTCAAGGCATATGCTTTAAGTTAAGCCTTAAATATATTTATAATCTTAAGTTAGACTTCTATTTGGACTTGTCAGTTGGACTTAATTTAATAATATATTGAATTATCTCATATTGCTTTCAAAATACAAGGATTAAAACATATTTGCATAGTTTACTGTAGCCATGGACATAAATGTTTGTTTTGGTTTTAATGATATGATGGCTTCTTATAGATCACGTACAAAAACTCAAATTTTCATATAACAAATTATCATCATAGTATACTACATTTGTATTTATATATATGTTAAGTAGTATGAAGAAAGAAAAATTATTTTTTTTGTTAACCAAAAAAAAAGAAGTATTTATGCAAAAATAATTTCATTAATCATTTATAAAAATATATCATTTGTACAAATCTCCTAAATCAATTTTCCAAAAATGTTTGAAAACACTAATTCTAATATATTAAATTAAGCTAAAACCAAATGAAATATAGGCTAAAAAATAGTGTTTGGAATTGTGTGTTGACCGCCAAAATTTGGAAAATTTCAAAAATATCATTTTTGTGTGTCATTTTCCAAAAATACCACTAGATTAATTTTTTTAAATAAAATTTTTTAAATGTAGCACTATTTTTGAGGTTTTAGGCTTTAGGATATAAGGTTAAATATCTCAAACCCTTAAAAGTCTTTCTATCCTTAACAATCCCTAAACCCCTAAAACCTAAACTCTAAATCATAAAAATTAAGGGGGGCGTATTGGATCATGTATTTGGAGTGATTTCGTGTGATTTGGCAAATTCATTGTTATTGGAACAAATATTTTAAAAAACTTTTTAAAAATCAGTGTTATTGGACTAGTGATTTTAACAAACACCATCAAATTAAGTGTTATTGGAAATATTTTAATCATTTGGTTTTAAGTGATTTTAGAGTGTTTTGGATGAGTTTCTTAGTTAAAAATGGAAATACTCAAATATGGTTTTAGGTGGAATTTGAAGTGATTTCATTAAAACTCCTTCAAATCATCAAAACTCTCCAAAACATCATTAAACATCAAACCATTTCAAACTAATGATCCAATACACCCCCCTAAACCTTAATACTTATTAAAAATTAAATCCTAACTCTAGGTGGGTTTAACTGTAACGCCCCGACCGCCCCTACCAGTGAGGTCCCAATGTCCTCTCTCGTCCCATAGGCCCCACTTCTATCCGACGATCTGTGTGTTAATTTAGGAGGCTTGGAATACTTGTTTACTAACCCTGCAACCACCACGAGATCTTTCTACGAGTTATGTCCTCACTCACACGGTACAGCGAATCACTTCCCAGTATGTCGCCCATCCTTAAATCTCTCCAGCTCAAGCACGATTAACCCTGGAGTTCTCTTTAGACAAGTGACCGAGAAGATAAGTGCACTTTGGTGACATAGGTAGCCAAATCAATTCTTTTTAAATCTCTCAACATACACCACTACATATCATAAATTGGGATGTTACAATCACCCCACTCACAGAGTGCAACGTCCTCGTTGCACACCAGGACCGTCACCCCTGACAGCGTGAGCCCTTGTGATTCCACACTCGTCTAGGCTCGGCTCTGATACCAATTGTAACGCCCCGACCGCCCCTACCAGTGAAGTCCCCATGTTCTCTCTCGGCCCATGGACCCTACCCCTTTCCGACGGTCGGTGCGTTAATTTGGGAGGCTCGAAAGACTTGTTTACTAACCCTGCAAGCACCACGAGTTCTTTCTCCGAGTTTTGTCCTCATTCACACGGTACCGCGAATCACTTCCCAGTATGTCAAAGATCCTTAACACTCTTAACACTGGAGTTCTATCTGGACAAGTGACCGAAAAGATAAGTGCACTTTAGTGACATGGATAGCCAAATCAATTCTTTTTTAATCTCTCCACATACACAACAACATATCATAAACCGGATGTTACATTAACTCTAAAGCATAAACCCTAAAAACTCTAAGTCAATCATAAAACTTAAGTCTAAAACCCATAAACCCCAACAAATTTTTCAATTAAAACAAAAATACCTTGGACTAATAAATGGTATTTTTGCAAATATTTTTGAGGTAGTATTGTTTTTTTCAAAATTGCTCGCAAAAAGTTGAGTTGTGTATGTAAATTTGACCATGATCATTCGCAGACCACAATCCCAACTAACAGTCGACCCAATGAACAGATGATACATCGCCAGATGATACATCGTTCGATGATACACATCCACTCTCTGCAACCAGTTACTATAAAAGAATTAAACAAAATATAATATGAAACATAAGCACAAAAAAATGATATTGTATTTTATGGCACTAAATCCAAATAATAAATTGTGTTTTTACCATCATAACAAGGCGTTCTAGGTCTTCTCATTGAGGAGGAAAAAATAGCAAAGGCAGTGGATGTGTCTCATCTGACGATGTCTCATCTGACGATGTACCTCATCAAGTGATACATCGTCAGATGATACATCGTCAGCTGAGACATCGTCAGTTGAAACATCGCCAAATGAGACATCGTCAGATGAGACATCGTTAGATGAGACACATCCACCGCCTTTGCTATTTTTTCACCTTTAGTGAGAAGACCTAAAACGCCTCGTCATGAAGGTAAAAACAATATTTATTATTCGGATAGTGTCATAATATACAATTATCATTTTCTTGTGATTATGTTTCATTTTATGTTTTGTTTAATTATTTTGTAGTAACTAATTGCAGATAGTTGATGTGTATCCTCTAATGATGTTATCATATGATGATGTATCACTTGAAGATGTATCATTTGACTTCGAAGAATCCTTTGAGGTCGATGAAGCGGTCACACTCTAGTATGAGATGATAACTCACTTGATCGAGGGTGATTGCGTTGAAACGAAGTTCCTCTTGCAAACATGACGAGCAAGAATCTTGCCAAAATGATCTAGTATTGCAACAAACACGTCGATGATAGCGAGGAGAAGAAAGAAGGGTTCAAGGAGTGGGATATTGAGTACGTGAAAATCGATCAAGACACTCCCTTCAGGCTGATTCTGGCTGCCAATCACCTAAACATCAATCCATGTCCCACGGGGATCAATTGAAAAGCCTTGATCTTCCTCATATGCCATAAATTTTAGAAAGGTAGTAAACAATACTGCCATGTAAAATAAGAACCCATTTTTTAGTGGGAACAATACTTATATATTTTTAAAAAATTAAAACTCCATCCACTAATTGTGAAACCTCTAATTGCTGTTGTAGAATCCATTGATCGATTGGCTGCTGAAGTTAACATGCTGAAGGTGGTAACAGCCAGTGAGGTGAACCAATACCGTAGGGTTCGTTCCATTCTTCTTCGACATCGTTACTCCGTGGAGAGGTTTTTGATGAAAGAGAAAAGGTATGAAGTTGTGAGGATATCCGTGTTGTGTGTTTGTTTATATAACCTAAACCTTTTACAATTGGTGTTATCAACAGTTTCTTGTGAGAAATGATCCACTCAGTCCAACACACTATATTTTCAATGCTTTTATAGTTGTCTCTCCGGTAAGCAAGTACATCTATTGGTTTCATTTTCTTATCGGCAAATAAGGAAGCTACTCTATCGAAACTAAAGTTGATTGTACCACTGAAGCTATCAGGTCTGAAACATGTATTCTCTTTCAGTAGAGGACACTTCACAACACAAAAGACTTTCATGCTCTATAAATATGTCAGGAACTCGAAAGCTACAACAGGGCTAATGTTGGTTCTCGATACATCCAATCCAGTTCGAATTGGGAAATTTATCCCAATTAGCTGCTGAAACTGGTCAATCTATGTTTGATGTCCCAACAACAGAGAGGTAGGGAACATACATAACTTACCCCAGTTATACCTCATCAATCCTTGTACAATTAAAAAGCCGAGATCGATGAACTGTGGGCAATTCTTGGCCAGAGATGCAATGGCCTCAATGTTATCATCTTTCAGTCCAGAAAGACGAAGTTTCTTAAGCTTGTTACAACAAGAGGCTACATCCTGATAGCATGGAGATCCAACAACCTCCACAACCCGATTTTTTTTTAAGTTGTATATATACATATTCGGGTAATAAATACATGAGAGAAGGAGTTACACATAAACAAATTATAATTTATTTATTTTAAGAAAATATGATTTATAATTTCTTGTGGGAATTTCATTAAAAAATTATCTAAAAGTGTGTGAAATTCAAAAATGATCACACTGCTAACTGCTAACATACACTAATCCATAATATTCCCCTATTTTATTCCTATCTCTGGGATTACAACTCCCTTAAACATGTTTGCGCTTCACGTTATAGATTTGACAAACATAATGATAGCAATTATTATTACTCTGAATCTTACTATTATTACCCGCCTTTTTACCCCTTCGTAAATTAGACAACCCCCACCACCAAAACCACTTGTTCTCAAAATATCAGATTTTTGTGTGGAAAACGAAGTTATGGAAAAGAAATAGAGGGAGAAGCGAAGAGAGGCAAGCCAATTCTAAAACATATCAACTATGGAAGGAGAAGGAATGAAGGAAGGAGTAATGGTGTTTCTGAATTATCAAAATATCAAAGGATATATTTAATAATATTTTTGGAAGGTAATATTATATAAAAGGGGTACATGGGAAGGGGTTTTTTAAAATATCTCTCAAAATATTAAGGCATTATTCAAAAATACTCAATTTTCGTGTGTATTAACTCACCAAAGTTAGAATTTTTAGAATTTTTTCGTATGATCTCTGTTGATGTCCAAAATATTAAAGTATTGATATCATTTTTAGGAAAATACTCATTGTTCGTGTGTATTAATCCACCAAATTTTTCAAATTTTATTTGTATGATTTCTATCGATGTCCAAAATATTGAACCAATTATGTCATTCGGTATTGTTAGAAAATACTTAATTTCTGTGTATATTTACCCACCAAAGTTAGGATTTTTACTTTTTTGGTATAATCTCTATCCAAAATATTATAGCATTGATATCATTTAATAATTTTTAAATATACTCAATTACCCACAAAAGTTAGGATTTTTCGACTTTTTTAGTATGATCGCTACCAGTGTCCAAAAACAAACGTTGATATCGTTTGATAAATTTTGAAAATACTCAATTTTCGTGTATATTAACCCACCAAAGTTTTAAAAAATTGAATTTTTTGTATATATTTAATGGTGTCCAAAATATTAATGCATTGATATCATTTAGTAATTTTTGAAAATAATCAGTTTTTGTATTGAAACAAATAAAATTTTCGACTTTTTATGTTATGATCTCTAACTGTGTCCAAAATATTATAGCATTGATATCATTCGGTAGTTTTAGAAAAATACTCAATTTATGTGGGTATTAATCCACCAAAGTTAGGATTTTACAAAAAGAAATTGTATGTTCAAAATATTAAGGCATTGATATTTAAAAATAAAGTTTCAAAATACTCATTTTTAGTGTGTATTATCCCACCAAAGTTATGAGTTTTTGACTTTCTGTATTATCTCTATTGGTGTAAAAAATATTAAAACATTGATATCATATCATAATGTTAGAGAATACTCAATTTTGCAGTGTGTTAATCCACCAATGTTAGGATTTTGCACCTTTTTGTATGATCTCTACCGGTGTCCAAAATATTGAAGCATTGATATTATTAGGTAATATATAAAAACTACTCAGATTTCATGTGTATTAACCAACCAGAGTAAGTCTTTTTTATATACATTTTTGTATAATCTCTACCGGTGTCAAAATTATTAAAACACTGATATCATTTGGTATTTTTAAAAAATTACTCAGTTTTTGTGTGTATTAACCTACCAAATTTAGGATTTTATTACCTTTTGGTATGATATCTAATGGTGTCAAAAATACAAAAACATTGATATCATTCCCTAATTTTAGGAAAATATTCAATTTTTGTGTGTATAACCCACCAGATGTAGGATTTTTTTTACTTTTCTTGGTACGAATTCCATTGGTGTGCAAAATATACAGGCACATATATCATCCCATAATTTTTCAAAAATACTCAAATTTTATGTGTATTAACCCACCAAAGTTAAAATTTTTTTACATTTTTGGAATGATCTCTACCGGTGTCCAAAATATTAAAGAATTGAGATCCTTTGTTAATTTTCGAAAAATACTCAATTGTTGTGTATATTAACTCACCAAAGTTAGAAGTTTCCAAAGTTTATTAGTATGACCTCAAACGATGTCAAAAATATTAATGTATTGATATCATTTGCTAAATTTTGAAAAATAATCTAATTTATGTGTACTAATACACCAAAGTTAGATTTTTTTTTTAATTTTGGAATGATCTCTACATGTGTCCAGAATATTAAAACATTGATATTGTTTAATAATTTTTCAAAAGTACGCAATTTCCATATTTATTGACCCACCAAAAATTAGGATTTTTGAACTATTTATTCATGATCTCTATCGATATCCAAAATATTAAATTATTTATATCATTTGGTAATTTACAAAACAAAACTCAATTTTTATGTGTAGTAAACCACCAAATTTTGCTTGTTCTTTTTTTTTGTATAATCTCTTGTGTCCAATACACAGAAGCATTAGTATTATTCGGTAATTTTAGAAAATTACTTTCTTGTGTATTAACCCACCAAAGATATGATTTTTTTACTTTTTTGATATAATCTGTACCGGTGTCCAGAATACTAAAGGATTTATATGATTTAATCATGTTTTAAAAATAGTCAGTTCCTGTATGTATTAACCAACCAAAGTTAGGATTTTTGGGATTTTTTTTTGTTTAATCTATATTGCTGCCAAAGTAATGAATAATTGATATCATTCAAAATTTAAGAAAAATACTCCATTTTTTGTGGGTATTAACCCACAACGCTAGGGTTTTCTATTTATTTTTTATGATATCTACCGGTATCTAAAATATTAAAAACCGTTGATATTATTAAATAATTTTTCTAAAACGCTCAATTTCCGTGTGTATTAACCCACCAAAGTTAGTATATTTTGACTTTTTCTGTTTAATTTCTACTAGTGTCCAAAATATTAAAGCGTTGTTATCATTCGGTAATTTTAGAAAATACTCAAATTTTGCATGTTAATAATCGATTTCTCTAAATTATTTGTGTATGATCTCTAATGGTGTCCAAAATTTATAGCATTGATACCATTTAGTAATTTTTCCAAAAAAAAAAAACTTAATTTCCGTGTGTAATAACTCAACATTGTTAGGATTTTTCGATGTATGATGTCTGCATGTGTCCAAAATACTAAGGCATTGATATCATTTAATAAATTTTCAAAAATACTCATTTTGTGTGAATTAAACTACCAAAGTTATGATTTTCTACTTTTTTGTACGATCTCTAAACGTGTCCAACATATTTAAAAACATAGGTTTAATATATTTATTTTAAGAAAGATACCCAATTTTTTGTGCATTAACCCACCAAATTTTTAGGATCGTTTTACTTTTTTTTTTGTATGATCTCTACCAGTGGCAAAAGTATTAAACCATTGATATCAATTGGTAACTGTAGAAATATACTCAAACTTCTTGTTTATTTATTCACCAAAGTAGGATTTTTCATGTTTTTGGTATGAGCTCTACCGACTTCCAAATTTTTGTGTGTATCACCCACCAAAATTAGGGTTTTAGATTTTTTTGTAGTGTATGATTCCTACCGGTTTCCAAAATGTTAAAGCATTGATATCATTTGGTAATTTTTAAAAATACTCATTTTTGTGTATTAGTCCACCAAATTTACAGGATTTTGCACACAAAATTTGAATTATTTTTTTAAAATTAGCTTATGATATCAGTGTCTTACTATTCTGGAGACCACTAGAGAAAAAAAAGTAATTCAAGAATCCATAATTTCGGTGGGTGATGCACACGAAAGTTGAGTTATTTTTCCCCCAAAAAAATATTTTGACGCAAAGGATTTATGGGATTCATAGTGTGATCTTTAAAGATATCAGTGTCTTACTATTTTGGAGACCGTTAGAGATCAAAAAAAAAAAAAAAATCCGTAATTTTGGTGGGTGATTGCACACGAAAATCCAATTTTTTTTTTTTTTTGGTACGTGCACAAATCTCACAAACCAATTAGTGGATAATATGTAAAAATAAAAAGAAATTACAAAAAACGTCATCATTTGAATTTATCACCTCAAAATGTTTTGATGCAATAATATTATTATAAGTTTAAAAATTATAAAACTTTTTTTAAAAAATGTAAAACCAATTGGCGGATAATATTTTAAAAAAATTATTATGTATCTAACAGAACTTGTAATAAACAAATTTCGTACTAAACGTTCTACTAAGATATTGAGATAACTTTTTCCTTTTTTTATTTTTATTTAAAGTAATCAAACATAAAATTCATACAACTCATTTATACGTTCAAATGCAAATGAGAAAAAAAAAAAAAAAAAAAAAA
>OVAP01000098.1:0-55068 GCA_900406295.1 Aurinia saxatilis | reverse complement strand
TTGGCTGACTGAACCACTATGAGGACTACTTGTGTTGTTGCTAAAAAAAAAGTATGTGTAAAACGAAAATTTTGATCTTAAGAATATTTACATATTAAAAAATGATTAGCAGCTATTTTACATTTTTATAGGTGAGAAATTAAAACAATCATTTTAGTTTGTAATAAGATATTAGACTCCGAATTTATAAATAACTAATTATCTTATCCAACACAAATCATAAAATATTAATGTAAGCAAGATTCATATCAATATCTAACAATTAAAATAAATAAAAAAATCAGGATGATATACTAACATAGTATGATTAAAAATATTGGTAGAATGACGTGGGATGTATATAATTATGGATTTTTAAAACAACATGACAAAAAAATTGTAATACACTTTCAAATAGTAAATCGGATAAATCGCATAGACTATGTATAATAGATCTTTTGAAACAAGATCGCAAAAAAATTAAAAAAAAAGTATACTACAATTACAAAAACATGTGTCGAACATCATTATTCCAAAAACAAAAGAAATGGAAACGAAAAAATAATATATCTCGCGTGTAGCGTGGATCAACCACTAGTATATCACTTTGGCTTGTTTAGAACTCACATCGGTCATTGCTATAATCAAAAACATATTTGGAATAAGATTCGCATAATTTGGATTAATTTCCTATGAATATATATGTAATTCTCTGAATAAATCTTTAAAACATATATATAGTTTTAATTTTTCATAATCCCTTAAAACTTTGTATGGTTAATCCATGAATAATTTGTACAATTATTAACTAGCAACGATTTGGTAACATAATGGGTGAATCATTCATCCTAAGCAAAATAAAATTAACCATATGGAGTACATTTTATTATAATATCAATATTTATTTCAACTTCGTTTTAAACAAAACGAAACAAAAAAAATATATATATCAAAACCAAATAATACAACTTCGTTTAAACAAAACGAAACAAAAAAAACAAAACAAATTATAGTAAAACCAAAAAAGTAACTGTGTAACCTGCGACATAAGCAAGAGTTCTACATGATGCTTAAGTAACACGTAAGCTTCATCGTCTCTCTCCTCTAGAATAACTCAAATTCAAGGTGTTCCCCAACTGCCTTACAATCCAAGTAATTACTCTTACCTTCATGATTCGGAACTCCATAGTCATAAAAATCCGGTAGCTCAGGCGGAATCGCGCACCGGATCAACGCCCAGTTCAAGCCTTCGAAGAACGCGTGCCGCTTTATCTCTGCTGCTCCTTTCTCTGTGCCCAACCTGTTCTCAGGTTCCTTAACCAACAAGCCTTTTATAAGATCTTTAGCTTGGAAACTCACGTTGGGGTTATCAGGAAACTTCAAGCTTTGAAGTACCACATTAGCTATAGTCTCTTCATTAGTAGCTCCTTTGAATGGAGTTTTTCCGTAAAGCAACTCGTATAGAAAGATTCCAAACGTCCACCAGTCTACCGCTGCACCGTGACCTTCACCTTTAATGATCTCGGGCGCAAGATACTCGTGTGTCCCGACAAAAGAGTTTGATCTTGCGTCCGTTGGTTCTGCCACGAGTTGTGGCAATGATTTGAACCGGGCGATTAGATCGGATCTTTTGAGTTTCTTCATCATTATGCGGTGTTGTTTGCCCTTTTTCTTGGTCCCGGATCCGCGGGAGAGTTTAGGGCGGAAACACGATGGCTCCATGCAGTTAGATCCTGTTCTGCTTCCTGAAGAGAGTCTCATTGCCTCCGCGTGGAGTGGAGATGATGAGTTTAGAAGTGTTGGGCTCACTGTACACCTTAAGGAGAGATCGAAATCTGTCACCATTATGTGTCCATCATCGCGTACCAAAATGTTCTCGGGCTTCAAATCACGGTATATAACCCCGAGCATATGCAAATACTCCAATGCTAGAAGCACCTCTGCGACATAGAACCTGTTACAAAAAATAGGATTCACATCACAAACACAAATCATAATCTCTAAAAGTTAGCGGGTAAATGTAAGAAATAAGGTACCTAGCCGCTGGCTCGGGAAACCACCTCCCGGGCTGCTTCTGTCTTAAGACGTGTAAATCACCTCCTGGACAACATTCCATGACCAGACATGATAAGTTATCTGAAGTGAAGTGAGCGTATAACGTAGGAAGAAACGGGTGATCGAGCATTTTGAGAATATCTTTCTCAGTTTGAGCCCTTGACATCTTGTTTCTTCTCTCCAAGAACTCATTATCCATTACTTTTATAGCAAACAAGCAGTTTGTTCCTGTGAGCTCAGCGAGATAAACAGTTCCTATATCCCCGCAACCGAGCTTCTTCAGAAGATTGAAATGCCTTAGACCCAATGAACCGAGCCCGTGCTGTGCCCTTATATGCTGAATAGCTTCCCATCTCACATCCTTAGACATATGAGGTCTGTTTCCAAAGCTAGACCTAGTCATAATATTATTGTTCTGTTCTCGTTCTTCCTCGCTGGTACTCGTACTTGAGGTGTTGTATCCAATACATTCCCCACTTTTGTTTTCGATATCCAAGTTCTCGTTAACATCTTCAACGGCTGCTCCATCTAAGCTGCGTTTGTTTGGAGGACTATCTGGATTCATCACAACAGATTTCTCACTGAAAGAACCAATCTCCACGCTCTGTTCTGACATATAAACAGAATCTTTCTGATCAACTCCTTTGCCGGATAGAGAATCTTCCTCAATGATCTCATTGCTGCCATATGCACGAACATCTTCATCGTTTTTATTGCGGAAAGCAGAATTTAGGGAAATCTGGGAGGTCTCAGAATTCATCAGCTCCAGAGAATTTCTTATTTTATCAAGTTTGGTTTCTGTACTAGCACTTATCTCGTGAGAACTCTCATAGCTTGAGCTGGAGAAATCAGAAACCATGTCATCTAAACAACCTTCTTTAACACTCCGATTCAGCTCACGGTCTACTGCTACCGGTGAATCTTTAGAGTGCTCTTCTTTAGCCACAGTATTCTTCAAAGAGAAATGGCATCTATGGCAGAGAAGTTCCTTTGCAATAGGGTCATAGAACCCATCTACTTCATCATAAACATTTTCTGCCTTCTTCTTCAAGGAACCTTTGCCTCTTAGCGCCGGTTTAGCTGCTCCACCACGTGGAATGGTTCTAGTTAACTTAGCCACTCTCTTGCCGTTAACTATGGTGGAAGTCGGTGTATTAGCATACAGCAACCTCACTTTTCTAACTGATTTCAGTCCAACGACTGTCTTGTTGTTCCCTGATCCGGGCGATGATGACCCGAAGCTTCTCTTTGCCATACTCAATTCTGCATCGTCAAGAGACCAGTTCTTGTCTTTCTTAAGTAACGTCATCTCATCGCAATACCGCTTTGATGTCTGAGAGTTTTGGCTCGATGAATGTATCTTAAGAAGACGAAGCTGCTGTGATATACTCTCCGTGGAACCGCTTTGATCCTCATCGAGTAACTCAACAAGAACCGCTTTTCCTTCTTCATTAGCTCCACTTCCTGGTTCAACTAAAACCGAACCATAAACCGAACCTCCAGTACCACTACTAGGCTTAGTAGTCCGTTTGCTAGCTGCAGTTTCCGATGCCTTAGTGACACATAAATCCCTCAAAGCCTGTTTTAGTGTCGCCGGTTCTGCATTTCTCTTGCTAGGTGATCGAGGTCCCACAGGATTTTTTAAAGCACTCCGCTGTAACGGACTATTGTTGTTTCTACTGCTACTACTGCTTGCACCAACTTGGTAAGAAGGAATCATTCCGGATGTTCGAATACTTATAGACTCGAAAAGTTGGTTGATATCATCTTCTAGTGATCCTCTGTATCCTAATTTCAATACCGGTCGCTCCAGATCCTTGTCGTCGACTAGGCTTGATCCAGAATGTGGAATAGTGGTTGATCTCGCGGAGTAAACAACCGAGTTCTGACGGTCTTCTTTCTCTTCAACAATTTCACACTTTCCAGCAAATGAACCCATAACATTTAAACTCAGTCACATAGCATCTTAGTAACCATGCAAGTAATCTAAACCAGTTGATACATCTTTTGATCCCACAAACACCTGGACAAATAGAACAAGTCTCTTATCTGATGAAATTTTAACTCTCTACATAAAACAGACTCATAAAAACAGAACATAACAGAGCAATTTTAGAACAAAATAAAAAACATCATTTTATTTTAACAATAGTTTCGAATCGATAATGACTCAAGAACATTACAGACCATCTCAACCTATAAAACAGTCACATATCCAAATAATTCTGGTTCCTTTATGTCTCCACAAAGATCAGATGAACTAAAAAGGTGAGTTTTTTTATAAAAATCATGATTTGTTCAATTCTTGTTTGTTTATGAATCTATAGTTTCATGAATATATACTTTAGGCATACATGTGTTTATATAATTTTACAAGCATATACTATTGCATAACGACCCAGAAACTATAATTCCATCATGTTGATACATCAATGAACAAGATTAAGACAGTACCTGGAGAGATTATTGAAGAACACTTAAGAAGAGAACTGACAAAACAGAGAGACAAGAACAGCTTGTAGTTTCTTCTTCTGTCTCTTCTCTCTTTTATGTGGTTTGGTATTTTTGTCGGTATATTTTTGTTGTGAAGGAGTTTTCAGTTTTTTCACAAGGATTCTTTCATTTCTCTGGGCAGTTTGAAGAACGAAAAGTAGGGACCCATATCATATGTTTGTGGGTCTCATGTAACAACGAAATTTAATAAATATTTTTTGATTAATTCGATGGAGACTACATTGACATGTTGATCACTACTGATTTTTGGCGTGTCCTAATCGTTGACATGTGTGTCTTTGAAACTATTTTTACTTCTTAAGCAAAAATAGTTTTATCTGTTTCGGTATATTATTATGACTGATTTGAACATGTCAGAATTTGTATTTTGTATCATAATTGAATTATTAGGCTGTACATTAAGATTATAAATTTTCTAGTACAATTTTGATAAAATGCAATGATGATAGACATAGACCTAATGTCCATTTGACAATAATGCTGGTCTTTCATCACTATGAGTCTAGACATATAATTTTATACATATCACTTAGCTCGAGGAATTATAATGTTTTCCTTTTGAATGAATACTCAAAAGCTCAAACAATTATTAACATTTTAAAAAGTTTAGTTAATATCTTAAAGCACATTAAGTCTTCTTAAAAGTTAAAAATGTTCGGAAATTCAGGAATGATAATGAAAGGAATGGGCCACAATAAGTTGTTTAAGTAATTAGTATGCTTTTGAAAATTTTATATTAGTTAGTGTTGTCATCATCATTTTTTAGGTATTACATACGTTTCAGATCATTAACATCCGATTAATCCTAAAATGGACCACATTGTCTCCTTCTTCTTTTTAATGTTAAACCAAATCTATATATTTGCTTAAAACACCTTTGATTATTGTCAAATATTTGAGCACTTGCCTGACCATTGTGCATAGCACTAAGCTCTGAGATAGTTTATGTAGTTACTAAGGAAAGTTATATGTTTTTATTTTGTTGTTCATTTACAACGTTTTAGTTGACTTAAAGATGTTACCGTTTTAGTATAACTTTGTATACTGATCCCACAAAGTGAGAATTTCAAGATCTTTTTTTTTTTTTGCTTTCTATATATAATAAAATCTGCAATACACAACTTTCTCTCTCTTTTTCTTTTTAATAAAAGAATAGATATTCTTGAAAAAATCAAGCACTCGAGGTCTAGAAAATTGGAAAATGGCGTATGGTAGATTAGTAAAGCTTACATAATGTTCTTCGAGATATATGACAGATCGGCCCACCCCATTAGTACAAGCCCATCATATGGATTTAGATCTTCTATAACCACTAGTACAAGCCCATCACATGGTATTTTAGAAGTACAAGCCCTTATTTATGATGAACTATAAAATACCATGGTTCTTATCGTGATATACTTTTCCACACATAAATTGTGCTTTTTTTTTTATTGATATTCAAATACATATTTTAGAGGAAAAAATAAAAATATTTAAATGAAACATTTTATTATACGAGCTGAGATTAAGATATTTAAGACAATAAGACAGGGATACTTTAAATTTATGAATCGTAGCAAATTTTAGCAATAACGTCTTCTTGTCCTGTCCGGATAACGACCTTGCCTTAATTTAATCGTCATAATGAAGCCACCTATAGTGGATTATGTTATCGAATCAAACTTTTATTTTTATATTTTTAAATTTTATCAAATCAAAGTTTGTTTCTTAATACTTATGAATTATGATCCATTCCGTTTGGCTTTTATTTGTCGATTGCCAATTTCAACGTCACATTCACAATCCATCTAGAACCTAACCGGGTATTTGGTGTTTATAAATTCGGTATAATACACACACACAAAAAAAAAAAACACACATATTACGGATATTTTATACGGTCCACTTACATATAATTCCAATCTATCAAACAACTCCTCAAACCTTTTTTTATACTTTATCTGCCAGCATCAATTCCATAATTCATTTTATATACCAAAAAAAAAAAAATGATTCCTTTCATATATTATGAAAGGTATCAATGAGTAAACCGGAATCTAAAACCGAAATCTGCCATTTACACACACGTGAAACTGACCAGATCTGTGTGTCACGTGTAAAGTAAGACCGGGTCAAGAATATTAGACGCTTGTTGTTAATTTCAATTTCATACATTAAAGCGGGATTAAATCTAACGGTTTTAGATTAAGCCACGTGTTAAGATTCCTTCTATACCGGTATCAATTCCCTATATAAACCCATGATCCAATCACATTTCCGGATCCACTTTCCAAAAAAAGAAAGCTCAAATCACAAATTCGATTTTGATTTCTTCTTCGATCGTATCAATGGCGGAAGAGAAAAGCTTCAAGTATGTGATCGTCGGTGGTGGCGTCGCCGCCGTAAGTTTTTTTCCGTTCTTCCTCTTTGATCGGATTCTTAAGCATCACACTGCTCACTGTTTTATGATTTTTGGAATCCGTTTCATTTCGAGAAGTTTTTTTTAGATTGTTGATGTGTAGTTTTATAGATCTATTTGATTAGAGGAATTAGGAAGTAGATGATGAGATCATGAGAACGATGACGTTTACGAATCATCACACTGCTCACTGTTTTCGAATCTGTAATCGATCACTATGTATTCGATAGATCTGTTGATTTGAGGAATTAGAAGAGAACGATGACGAACGATTGTTGTTTTGAGAAGTTTCTGATTTATGGAAATGAGATTAGAAGTTTCAAAACTCTTGTTGATTCGATTGGTTGTTGTGGAATCGTAGGGTTATGCGGCGAGAGAGTTTGCGAAGCAAGGTGTTAAACCTGGTGAACTTGCTATCATTTCCAGAGAAATGGTTAGAGTTTTCTGATTGAATAAGATCTTTAAGCATCTTTTGTTGCTTCTCTCTGATTTTGTTATTATATAGGTGCCTCCGTATGAGCGTCCTGCACTTAGCAAAGGATATATCAACCTCGAGAGTAAGCATTTCGACTCTATACGTGTTTGTTTATTCATTAATATGGGGTTTATATTGGAGTTTGTGTGCTAGGATCTTGATTTTTGATTGTTGTTGCTTATGGTGTATAGATAAAGCTACACTTCCTGGTTTTTACGTTTGTGCTGGAAGTGGAGGAGAGAAACAGTTCCCTCAATGGTACAAAGAGAAAGGTGGGATTCCTTTTTGTATCACAATGTTGAGTATTTTAATTACTGAGTTAGCTTCTCCTTAATTACTTATATGTTGATTCTGCTGCTCGTATTTTGTAGGTATTGAGCTGCTTTTGGACACAGAGATTGTCAAAGCAGATCTTGCTACAAAGACGCTTGTTACTGGTACTGGACAAGTCTTCAAGTACCAAACTTTGCTAGCTGCAACTGGTTCTTCAGTGAGCACAATCTCTCTCTCTCTCTCTCTCTCTCTCTTTTGCTTTGAAAGTTTCTTTCAATGTATCTTCTCGTATTTCGGCTAAGAAAATATGTAAATTTGTGTAGGTCGTAAGGTTGTCAGATTTTGGGGTCCAAGGTGCAGATGCTAAGAATATATTCTACTTAAGAGAACTTGGTGATGCTGATCAACTCGCATATGCAATGGAAGTAAAGTCGAAGGGAAAAGCCGTGGTTGTTGGTGGAGGTTACATCGGTCTTGAACTCGGTGCTGCTCTCAAGGCTAACAACCTAGAGGTTACTATGGTTTATCCAGAGCCTTGGTGCAGTAAGTCGATACTTTAAGCCAAACAACCACTAACATAAGAATTCTCATTCCTCATTTGAGCTAACATATTTCCCTTTGGTTTTGTCATCCGAAAAGTGCCTCGCCTTTTTACTGCCGGCATTGCATCCTTCTACGAGGGTTACTATGCCAACAAAGGAATCAACATTGTCAAAGGGACTGTTGCAGCCGGTTTCAGCACCAACGAAGCTGGAGAGGTTAGCAATTAACATCGCCATTCGAACTTCACAAAACAATAGTTTTCTCTCCTCTGCTTCAACAATATCGTTCTGTTTCTTAATGATGCAGGTCACTGAGGTAAAATTGAAGGACGGAAGAACGTTACCGGCGGATATCGTGATCGTAGGTGTTGGTGCCAGACCTATTATATCACTCTTCAAAGGTCAAGTTGAAGAAGAGAAAGGTGGCTTGAAGGTTAGTGACTTGTATAATCCATTTTTTGCATTATTTGAGGTATAGCTTGTGAAGTTTTTATTGTAAATATATGAGATCTTTCTTTGATTACAGACCGATGCGTTCTTCAAAACAAGTGTTCCGGATGTATACGCCATTGGTGATATAGCCACCTTCCCAATGAAACTCTACAATGAAATGAGACGCGTTGAACATGTAGACCATGCTCGCAAATCCGCTGAACAGGCCGTCAAGGTATATAATATAAAACTTCTTCTCCTTGTTTTAATGATAACACTAAGAATCATCCAAACTAACTCGATTTCTATGACTTTGTAGGCTATCAAAGCGGCTGAGGAAGGGAAGTCGATTTCGGAATATGATTACCTCCCATACTTCTACTCACGAGCCTTTGATCTCTCATGGCAATTCTACGGTGACAACGTTGGAGAAACCGTACTATTCGGAGACAATGACCCAAAATCACCTAAGCCGAAATTCGGAAGCTACTGGGTTAAAGAAGGAAAATTGATCGGAGCCTTCCTAGAAGGCGGAACTCCTGAAGAGAACAAGGCAATTGCTAATGTCGCACGAGCACAGCCTTCCGTTGAGAGCCTCGAAATCTTGACCAAGGAAGGTCTTTCTTTCGTCAACAAGATATGAACAAAAATCCAAAGTTGCATCTAGGTTTTGTTTCTAGTGTGAACTTTTATGTCATGAGTTTGAGTGGCTTTCATGTCATTTTGGTACTATGATAGTTTATTGGTTTGACTCGTTTTGTTTGGATTGCTTGGTTCAGGAATAAACTGAAAGTTATTCAGCTCACTACAGTTTGACATTTTAATTTTTGTAACATATATGTTACAAGATGAAACTGGCATACTAGCATACAAAGCCTTGGATTCACACTCAAAATATAAAATCTCGAATCAAAGTGTAGAGCTTATAGATTTGATTCATGAGTGATGACTACGTTTTGAGTTTGCGCTGCGATTTTAGAGAGAATGTGAGATCAATGGCTATGGTTTTGAGATTGAGGCGATTCAGTTCAACATTATTGATTATTTCAAATTCTAAAAATAACAAAAAAAACAATGATCTAAGTCGCTTTAAACAACAGAATCGGACTTCTTACAAGATGTCCTCTTGAATCATCCCATTCAACAGAAGCTGACAAGATCCCTTCCATTGTCTGATCCCAAACTCCATCAACCATAACCTTAAAACTCCTCTGTTCTCCAGCCTTCGTGAAACTCATAACCTTAGGCACAACCACAACATTCAAACCCTTTGGTGCCGAAATCTTAGACACGTAAACCGATGGTCCGTATCCGACGTTCCTCACTGTTCTCTGAAAAACCTCCGAAAAATTTGTCTCCATATAAGGCATTTGCTTGTGCATTGAAGGATAGTTTATCCCGTCGGATCCTAACCCTTGCGTGTTATTCACGCAATTGTATTCTTTCTTCGTCGTGTTCTTGCTGATATCGCCTATTAGAAGTCCAATAGTTGTGCTGTTATACCCTTCTTTACAGAGGAAATCTAAGTAAGAGCTCTCGGTTATGTCGTAGACTAGACCAGGGTGTATCGCTCTTCTCGGGTTGATTTGACCTGCTCCGTAACTTAGTTCTGCTTCGAGGCCTTTCATTTTCATTGGAGTAGCTGTAATAGAGTATAAAGATTTGAAACTTTTGTTTACTTTTAAAAGCCTTCTAATGATTTGGTTGATTTCTAGTTTACCTGTTGTCATTAAAGCGGATTTGATTGCAGCTGGAGACCAATCAGGATGGAATGTTTTGACATAAGCTGCAGCAGCAGCTGCGTGAGGACAAGCCATTGATGTTCCCGACATTATTGAGAAAAATGTTTGTCTTTTGTCCTCTGGATAACCCGTTATCGATGCAAGCTTCGAGTGTGCGGCAAGAATGTTTAGCCCCGGAGCTGAAATGTCAGGCTGTAGAAAACAAAATTAGACTTAAATAGATTGCATATGGAGAGGTACATATATAGATAGAGAAGAAACCTTGAGAATGTGAGGGCTTATTCTTTGAGGTCCTCTCGCCGAGAAGGAAGGAATCCAAGGAGCTAACATTCTGGTTGTTTTAGTCTTAAAGATTACAACTTGAGGGTTCCTGTAAAGTAACAATGTGTGAGGAACAAGAAAGTAACCGGATGTGAAAGAGAGGGAGATTGATTTTTTACTTGGTAGAGTTAATGTAGTCAGAGATCTTTGCACCTTCGGCCCAAAGAACAAAAGAGCCAGGAATAATAGTTGGAATGGCTCTTTCTGTTGGTTCTTGAAGTTGAACAATCACACCAGCTCCTTTTAAGGAGTTAATAATTTGGTCTTGATCTCCTTTGTCTCCTCCTTCTTCGCGTGTTGCTTCACAGTAAACTACCTTCCCCTTCACTTTATCTTCTCCCATTGTCCCGGATTGACAAATACTGCATTAAAAAGTCCGCTAAAGGATTAACGAAAATTGCGAAAGCAGAGAAACAACAAGAAGTTCTTGAGACTCTTTACCTGGGATCTTCATAGCCTCCTGGAGCAGTTACGTTAGACGCAAGTAAACCGCTCGTTAGAGGATACATTCTCTTCGTTGGAGAGAATCCGTTTATAGAGATTCCCTACACAAAAAGATCTTGAACTGTTAATCTTACTTATTCTACCACATAGCAGCAAGATATATGTCACTTATATGAGAACTTTCTTACGGGTTCGGTGAGGCCATTTCCGAGTTTAAAAAAGGTCTCAAACTTCCTGTCGATTGAGTTAGCCGCGACTGTCAATACCCACGGCGCAAGATTGGAAACCGTGAAGTAATTTGGACCGTTATTCCCCGCGGAACACGTTGTTAAGATCCCTCTTTTCATTGCGTGGAAAGCTCCAATCGCGATGGGATCTTCGAAAAACGGAAGAGTAGTTCCTCCGATTGAGATCGATATAACATCTACCCCGTCGGAAATCGCCTCCTCGAATGCTGCCATCATGTCCATGGCAGAACATCCTGACTCCCAACACACCTTTAAAACAGAACATAACGTGTTAGATATTCCTTGTGAACCAAGAAAACCTTATAAACACCTTAAAAACAGAACATAATGTGTTAGATTATTCCTTGTGATCCAAGAAACAGAGAAACAATTGAAAAGAAAACCTTATAAACGGCTATTCGAGCAGATGGAACACCGCCTCGAGCCGTGCCATTTGCAATTCCGAATATGCTAGCGTTAGAGACGGAGACACCAGCAATTGTAGAAGCTACATGAGTCCCATGACCTTCAAAATCCGCGGCGGTTTGTCCCCGGTTATCTAAAGGTATCTGTGGTCCTATATGGAAGTACTTTGCTCCTATCACCTTACTTTTTTTACATCAATCCAAAACCAAATTAAGCAAAAATCGAAACAGAAGTTGTAGAAAACAAAGAAAGAAGATGGAATCAGAGGATTTATACTTATTGCAACGAGTCAAGTTCATTCCAGTAACACATTTTCCTTTCCATTTAGCTGGAGGAGGGCCATAGCCTTTGTCATCGAAGCTCGGAGAGTCCATATAGATTCCTTTTGACAACCAAATAGAGTTAAAAATCAGGGTTTATCGATATTTTTAGATTCGAGTTCTTGGTTTTTCTTACCTGTATCAAGAACTCCTACAATGATATTACTCTCTACTGCTTCTCTTCTTTTGTATTTAGACTCAACAAATCCTAGAAAATCCCATGATCTTGTCGTGTGAAGCTGTTGTTGAGTGTTCTTAAATACCGATATAACTCCTTCATCGCCTGAATCGATTAATATAAAATTGGTTAACCAAATCGAGATAAACCCGCATATTTCCATTTTTGTTACTTACGTGATAGCTTCTCTGCTTCATGAGGATATAGTCTTGCCACAAATCCATTTATGTTCTTCCCATAGCTATACATTTTAACTTCTCTTGCTTTGCTCTCACTACAAAAAAAAAACGTAAAAAGATATATAAACTCGAATGAAAATTTCGATAAAAATCTATAGTGAGTCTATGAGCAAAAGAACTGAATCTTACTCTCCGATCACTTTCGATAGAAGATTATGATGATTTTCCGCTGCTATAACATGAGAATTTTCGGTTGCTTCTCCCATGTACACAATGTAAGGCTATAAAGAAAGAAATACATAACAAAACTATAGATTATTCTCATTACACAACACACATAAACACTATTGACTCTTATAGTTATGTTATTACCTTTCTCTCTTCAAATTCATCGTTCGAGACTGCTTTAAATGCGGAGTTAACAAGGTAAAAGCAGAGTATAAACAACTGTAAACGAAGATTCGAAACCATTTTTTGATGTCAAGATTAGTACCAAACTGATATTTCTTTGTATCAAGATCAGCACGAATTGAGATTTATCTCAGTTTGAGTTTTGAGATGAATATTTAAACCCCCAACGTTAATATATAGATAAGTAGTTAACACTTAAACAGCCACTTATATCTTAAACTAACTACTTTTGGCTAAGTCTTTAATATAATAAGAGTGAAAAGTTCTTTGCCTTGCTTTTAGGATCTTGATCTTCCTGATATTTCGTTTTTATTAGTTTCAAAATTCAAAAGCTCTTTTTTTCCCTCTTAATGAAACTAAATTAATAACAGAAATGAACAAGTTTAAATTTTTTATTAGTCACACAAATCTTTAACACACACATAACAAAACACATAGAAACATAAATGAATGAAAAGAAGAAACCTAAACAAAGTGTCTTAATTTGTTTATCATGCTTTGATCAAAGAGACAGTAAGACTTTGGCGTAAAACCGAGTAAACTGCTCTCCATCCTTCTTCGGTAGGGTGAAGTCCATCCCAAAAGAAAGCAGACTTAGGATCATCACATACCACATACTTCTTCACTCCCTTTTCATCTACACTTCCACAATTATACTGGCTACTTACACCTATGCAACACGGCTTTAATGGATTCATAAACCTCGTACTCCCTGCATTTCCGCAAAACCGATTAGTCTAAGTAAAACAAAGGACTTATAAGGATAAAAATGCAAAATCTTAAATACTTTGGTTCACGGTCTGAGGGGATTGTGTGTCTTAACTTCTTTATTACCAAAAAAAGAGTGAAGTTTTTTAAAAACGTAATTTTACCTGGACTAGCTCCTTTGTTCTTGAAGACGGTTAAGAAAGCATTGTAGAGATCAAGGATGATGAAAGTCGACTGCTTAGTCTCGTTATTAAGCTTTGCCACAACTTGTTGTAACAAGTTGTTGTGGAGGATCACTAAAGCATTTTGTGAGTCGTTGCAACGTTGGAAGGAGGATACAAAGGTTATCCCGGGGAGGCAACCAAGCGGTTGAAGTGATGGTACTGCGATCTTTTTCACTCCTAATGCGTGGAGTCGCCTCAAATTCACCTCTGTTTGATCCACAACTTGCTTTATGAATGCTGGAAATTCCTGTTAAAATATGTAATAAAAGTAACAAATGAATAAAATTCAAATCGGGAAAAAATATTTATAGTCTAGTGGTTTGTGTAGTAGGCCGGATCCAACTCCCATTCAAAAGACATTATTCTCTATTTGGGGAGCTAATGTACAATTTGATATTCTCTGTTTCACAAAGGGTATCATTTTAGTTTTTTAAGTGCTATGGATAAATAAGTCGGATCAAAGATTAAAAGTATATGAGAATGTAAATTTTCTTACCGAGTTAGGACGATTTTGAGCGATGAAATTGGAGTAGTCATTGCCAGCGACGCTTACAAGAGCAACCGAGGAAGTAAGGTCATAAGGTGTGTAGATGACGCCCGCGGTGAGGACATTTTGGAAGATATCAATCTGAGTGGTCATGTTAGGCAATGGAGTTTGAGTGTTGAACACTCCTGTTCCTCCGTATGCAAAATTCATACCATATTGTAATCTTTTCTTCCCCGCAAAATCTTTCCAGAAATATGGGATTGGCGATTTAATCCCCACGAATTTTGCTACAAGAACAAGATTGAGAAGGATGCAATTTTAAATACTTCGTTTTGAACTGGACACACAACATCACATACACAAATGTTTTAGATCATTCATTTCTACCAACTCTTTGACTTAGCTACTTTATAATACTTTAAAAATCTATATAGTAATTTTGGTCAGTTCACTCACTGGTCGAGTTTTGTAATTTGAGTATTTGAAAACCAGATTTTTAGTATATACCACTACCACACACATTTCATCGTTGACCATTTTAAAAAATACATCTCATCAAATCCTAAGAGGTTTAAAATAGAAAAGACTATTGATATAAGACTTTTTGGAATGATGTTAACTTTTTAATCTATGTATTGTGACAGCTCATATGTTGGTGTTTAGCTTTATAGTCTTTTGTATAATAATAAGAACAAAGCTAAAAAAGACGAAGAAGAAGCATGAAGTGTATTGCTTTGTTCGATGCTTAGTGGTAGTGGCTATAATGAAATTATTAAACAAGAAAACATAAAAATAATAAAAAGTTAACCTTTAGGAAAAAGATAAATAAAAGGACAAGAAGAAGATAAAGAACAGATCAGCACCGAATACTATGAATGCAAAATGACATAAAATTAAATAATGTCATTAAATTCACTAATATCATTACAAGAAGCATTTAATCTGTCATAAATACATATTTTGACCCGTTATATGGCATTGGCAACTTATTTTTTTTGGCTATTTATGAATCATATGCTGCGTGACTTTATATTCATATATATAAAATAATAAAAACGTCAAAGAATATTTAAAAGACACATACGTAAAAGAAATATTGTAAGTTTCACAGACCACCACGTGAGTAAAAGGGCATTGGTTATACACATCATAACAAGGATTCGACGCAAGTCACGCAACACTGACAACTACTAGTAAAATAATAATTGTACTAATAAGTTACACTACCAACCCATTTATACAAAATATTTCAAAAACACAAATTCTGAAATCGTAGGAAAATATAAACAGATTTTCTTTTCTTTTCTAAAAAAAAAAATAACTTTGGGTGTGAGCATAAGCCCGACTAATTTTCTACGACACAATATCGACAACTAGTTCAATCTCAAATTTTCTAATGAATTCTAATCATCTAAACATGATTCTAAATTTATCTTATCAAACATAAGTAACTTAGTTTATGATAAGAATCGTTTAACAATTGACATATTCATATGTCTTGTTCCCGGTCAATTTCTACCATTAAGGTTACAAACTTACAATTGTTTGGTTTAAACAAAAAAATTGTTATGTAAAATAATTTAATAAGACTTAAAAAAGGAAGAAAACGGTTAAAAAGACATATAAAATGTATAAAAAAAAACTTTAATAAAAAGCAAAAGAACAAGAAGAAGATGGCGATAAGAAATAAAAAGCAAAAACATAAAAGTGAGTCGAGAGCACTGGATTGACACTAGACCACACTCGCATCATTGTTTTTTGGACCTTTATTTAATATTTACGCGTCATCATTTTCACTCACACACATACATATATATATATATATATATATAATATCATATACATACTAAGATACTATTCTCCTATTAGGCTATTATTAACACATGCTGCTACAATATTTAAATGTGGATTAAAAATCGATTAGTTAGGCACCTAACGCTATAATCAATCATATCCATTTCCACATAATCTAATACTAATCGGGTATAATTGTACAATAACGCTAAATAAGTCCCTGATAGGCTAAAAATAAGAGACCCAGTCATTTATTGATGGCAGGAGGCTTTACTCTTCTTACTTTGGTTGGTCAATAAAATTTTAGGCTGCTACTTTATAGTTTTAAGTATTGTGAGATTGAAGATTTACCTAGAAAATCGGTGGCGACACGGCCGTCGGAGAAACGGCCTGCTGGTTTACCAGGGAAAGTGATACCGTAAGGGAATTTCCAAGAACTAGATAATAGAGACTTCTTGATGTTCCCGGTATCAGCATATGAATCTCCGAATACGAACAACTTAGTTGGTCTAAAATTGTACAAATGATGATTCTGACTTGATGCCTTAACTCCATCTGCACGAAAACAAAAACATAAAAAACTTTAGGATATATGGGTTTTAAAGAACTATATATAAAAAGAATGTAAAATGAAATTACCAAAGAGGAGACAAGTGAATAGGAGGAGAGAAAGAGAGAAGAAGAGTTTGATCAAAGGATCCATTATTTTCAAGATTCAGAGAGCCAAAGACTTTCTCTTTTAAGAAGAAGAAAGAAAAAGAGGGGAGAGAGTTTGTGAGGAAGAGGAAAGAAATGAAATGAAATTGTGTTCTCACTAATGTGTGTGTGTTTTTATGGCTTTATATAGTAAGCCACTAAGCCTTTTAAAGTTGATGTAAAACGACTACAACCTGGTCAACTTTTGTATTTTTTATTCGTGTTGTTTATTCATTCAATTTTGTTTTGCAACATTTGTTTTTTTTTTTGAGTGACTGGGTCTGATTATTACGTAATTAGGATATTTTTAGGGGCAAATAGAGAGTTAATGGTTTATATTGGTATATATGTGTGTGTTGATTTTTTGTTTTTGTTAGAAAAATTCTTGGTCTCTGACGTTCATTCTTGAAGTCTTTGTACATACTGTTAACATGTCTACGTTACCAATATTCTAATTTATTTATTTTTAGACGAGAAGGCAATCTTGATATTTTTATTTTATTATTTAAATCCTGAGGTATACCAAAAATATAAGTTTTATACGGATTTCTTATTATTAAATTATATGTCTGTTTCATATATAAATAAATTATAAATATAAGTTTACATCAGGTTGGATCGAACTCAAATACCGTATATACGAATCCCGTAAATTTTTTGATAGATTGCACCAACGGAACTGAGGATTGACACTGCTGCTTCTTTTGTTTATTATTAAATTATGTCTATTTCATATATAAATAAATTATTATAAATATAAGTTTACATCAGGTTGGATCGGACTCAAATACCGTATATACGAATCCTATAAATTTCTTGATAGATTGCACCGATAAAACTGAGGATTGACACTGCTGCTTCTTTTGTTTATTATTCATTTTTTGTCAACTATAGATTATAAATAAATTAACGGAATTCTGAGGAATCAATTCGATAACCGATTGTTTACGAAATTAAATCTACATATTTCTAAAACGTGCGAATCATGAAGCTGTTAGTCTTAAAATAAGATTCACGTCGGATGAAAGAGAAAAGAAAATGAATCAAAGCGTCCACGAAACTCTATAAAATCGTTCATCATGATGTCGAAAGCTGGTTATATATATGGTTTTCCAATAATCTTTGTCAACTCAAGACAATTCATCTCGAAGTATGATTAACATTGTTTAGAGAAATGCCTCAAATTCGGCATGCATATAGAGTGAATAAACTTCTCCTAAACAGTAAAATTTAGTTCTCTCTACAATATATCCAATCCAATTCCGTGGTTAAATTCGAGTCTTTCAAAAACCATCTTCTGTTCGGTAAATCTAAATCCTTATTATTAATTATGTATGTCTTTTTCATTACATAGCTACTGAGAAAAATATTTATACAAAAAACAAAGAAAAAAAGTTTACAATTGTTGACAAAAAATATATATATATATATATATATATATATATAATTTCTTCAATTTGGACCCCTAACTCTGTTTAATATATAAAAAGATGTAGGCCGGAGCTTATGATTTTTCTGATATGTTGAGATTTATAGTTTTTCCTGGTAGATTGGGTTTATGTTTTTTTCTGGTAGATTGAAGTTTATTTCTCTTTTTCATATAGAGTTTATGATTGAGGTTTTTACCCTCGATTTTTCTTTGTTGGAGCTTATCTTTTTCATGTAGGAGATTTGACAAAACAAATATACAAAATCTGAATATTCAATAGTTAAAAGATTGTTTGGACTCTCTGTTTAAAAAGAATTTTCATAGTTTCAATATTAAAAAGACATTAATGTTTGACTCAATAATATCTAGATAGCTTTATTTAGGCTTGTGATATTAGAATTTTATGATTTTGATTTATTGTTCTTTGTATTTTTCGATTGTTTACTTTCAATAATACTGAGTTCAATAACTAATACACTCTTTATTTTTGTATGTATTACTGTAATATTTTTTTAATCCGAATGTATCTATTTGCTCATTTCTGTGATCGAGATATTTACGTTTAACCCATTTTCCACGAGCACAAACGTGGACTGCGTATAAGAACAAAGACGCGTCAATGGCATAAGGGCACACCCCCCTTGATTATTGACCATTTGTTTTTACACTTTAAATACTTTATTTATTGTCCCAACGAACGTTTTTATTATATCCTCGTATGTTTGTTAATTACCAATGGCTTGTTAACGAATCATTCTTCTATTTTATAAGTTTTCGAAGTTTTCATAGTTTAGGAAAACTAATAACTGGACCGGTCATATCTACCAAATTTCATTACATAGAATTAGTATTATAATTGAAAACCCTCGCAAAATTAGTGGCCAGTGAATTTAACAAACTCCTAAAAATTGGATGCATGACATATTACATATTACAGATCTTATGAGACACTGAATCACCTTGATTGCCTCAGTCACATTTCTCTCATCATTGTTAATATATTTTTCTCTTTTACGGTCTTAATGGTAGCAAACATCTGTGTATAAATGTAATTGTATTTTCTCATTTGGTAAATTATACATTCTCATATTAATTAAATATCGTAGTTTCGACAATATTAATTTATAGAAGTTTTACTCTACAAGTGAAGAAATAGCACATTTTACTCTCTCTTTTGTTTAAATTCATATAACATATTTTATTAGAAGATTAAAGACTAAAAATCTCCATAACATTTTAGCTTTTCAGGCTTTGAAAAAAAAAACTCGGTTACATGTTTGCCTAATATTGAGTAAATAGATGTCCATCCTTCTTGGCTAGGGTGAACATCATCCCAAAAGAAAGCAGACTTAGGATCAGCACATAAGGTATAATTCTTCACACCCTTATTGTCCACTTTCCCACAATCTTCTTCGCAACACGGTTTCAACGGTGTTTTAAACCCCGTACCACCTACAATTTTTAAAAATCGAATCACACAAAAACCTCGAAAATAGCGGATTTTAAAATGGTAAAATGTGAAATATTGTCCGCGACGCTGATAAGCGCGGCCGAAGATAAAAGGTCAGAGGGAGAGTAAATGTGGCCCGGGGCGAGGAGGTTTTTGAAGAAATCAATCTGAGAGGTCATATTAGGCAGTGGAAACTGAGTGTTGAATACTCCGGTTCCTCCATACGCAAAATTTATTCCGTATTCTAATTGTTTCTTTTTGGCGGAATCTTTCCATTCGTAAGGAACTGGTGATTTTATTTTCAACAATCTGGCTGCATACTCCCACCCAATAACACATTAATTTTAGGTAATCTTTCAACTTGTAGGTTTGGTAAATACAAATGAATAATAAATCATATAGCAACGAGCATATATAATATTTCTTAATGAATTTGAGGAACAAATCGTTTAAGTAATTTCTTTAAATCGATGAAAAACATTTCTTGGACCCATGCATGGTTATTGAAATTGAATTATCCTTTTGACACATTGTACTTGTTAGATTTTTAGGGAGAAGCTAATCAAATATTATCTCTAGATGACAAAAAAAATATTTGTGATTTGGACACTTTATCAAACGTTGGCTTTTACACCTATGTTTGATAGATATGTAAATTTTCTTACAATGTCCACCAACTTTAAGACTTAATACCTAAATATAAAAGTCTTTGATCTTTAATTTAGTCGTAGTTATAACCATTTATACCCTTTTAATGTACTAATAGACTTTTTAAATTTATGATAAAACATATATCATTAACACTGACATCTCTGCTATTTTATGTTTTATACAAATATCATATTTTACTATTTATTTTCATCTAGATCATTACACATATATGACAGTCTTTAATCAAAGCAAGTGAATATCGAATTGAAAATATTTAATGGATAAATAGACTAAAGGCCGAACTATACTATACATTGGTACTTAGGTTGTTTTTATTTTCTTAGTAATAATCAATAACATTGGACTAGACGTGACACCAAAACCTTAAAAGATAGAGAGATACCTAGAAAATCTGTAGCTACTCGGCCATCGGAGAAACGGCCAGAAGGTTTACCAGGGAAGGTAATACCGTAAGGAAATTTCCTAGACGCAACATAAGCCACCCTTATATTTCCCGTATCGACATAAGAATCTCCGAACACAAAAAGATTTGTTGGCCTGAAAGTGTATGAGTGTTGATTCTGATTTGAAGCCTCGAGTCCATTGATATCTCCTGCCAAAACAATAAGGTCAATAATCTAAAAGATTCTATAAGAAATGTTGCAACGATCGACGAGAGCTATAAGATGATTGTAAGTTACCGAATAGGAGAGAAGAGAAAAAAAAAGAGAGAAAGGAAGAGGAAGAGGAGTAGTTTCATCAGATAATATATTGCAAGAATCAGAGCAAATGATTCTTTGTTGGTTTGTTCTTCTAATCAATATATTTTTATCATGTATTAATGTATATCGCTTTACATGGAAAAATCATAAACACCAATGTTGAAAATCGACTAATGTTTTTCAAAATGTACGAGAAAAATTGATTTTTTTAGAAAACATTACTTCTTTAGTAAGATGCAAAAGAGTATAACATTTAATTCTTGAACATGACCTCGTAATGGATTCTTTTTGAATAAAAGATTCAATTGCATTTATACTTTGTTGTGACTATTGGTGAAATTTGATAGAAATGTCTCATAATAAAAAAGACTACATCTTACAGGTATATGCTCGGTCATAGTTTGACTAAAAAATCTCCCATTCATTTCAGGTTTTCAGAAACCGAAAAAAACTGAGTTACTCCTTTGGACCTTTGGTCATAGACTTTTTTAGAAGGTTGCCTAATATCTTGTACGGCGGTTTCTCTGTACCTATGTCTTTCAGTCCACGGTCTATCATTTCTGGCGAGAACGTAATGAACGGAGGCACGGGGGCATTGCCTCCACTATGACACATATTAGTAAGTTAGTAGATAAATCAGTGAGAAACCGCATTAGTTTGATAAAGCTTCAGGGTGATGGCCGGTATGATGAAGGGATGCTGATTTGGTTTTAAGCTCGTCTTGCTTCCACCTCATGTTAACTAAAGCTCTGCTCTAAGTCTAGCTCTAAAAAATCCATGTAATCTTTTAAAACACACCATGTAAAACAATTTTTTTTGTTTGAATACAATTTAACATTCTTTCAAAAAAAAAAAAGTTGCCTAATATCGAGAAAATTGATTTCCATCCTTCTTGGCTAAAATTAACTTCATCCCAAAAGAAAGCAGACTTAGGATTATGATCATCGCACAAGAAATACTTCTCCCGACTCTTATCATCCATATCCGGACAATCGCCATCACAACACGGCTTCAACAAGTTCTTAAACCTTGTGTTCCCTACATTTCCGCAACCCGATCACTCGAAAACCTTTAAAACAACAATTAAATATTAACGATCAAACATGTTTCACCTTTTTTTATTCAAGATGGTCATGTACGCGTCATGAAGGTCAATGATGAAGAAGTTACACAGCCCTTTGTTCCTTACCTTTGCTTCTTTACCAAATATGCATTCATCATTTGGAAAAAAAAAACTGGAAAAATTAGTATCAGAGCCAGGTTTCGATCCTGGGACCTGTGGGTTATGGGCCCACCACGCTTCCGCTGCGCCACTCTGATTTGTTGTAAGAAATGCTTCTTTGGTCGTATTTATATTTACAACTCTCTTCCTCGTAAGTTCAAAGGTACAACTGGTGATTTTGGGCCCAAACCTTTTTTTTTCTCAAATGTCCATTTGAATAAATAATGATCATATAGACAAATATTAATCAATTTGACCCAACAGAAAGATTAGAAAACTATAGTAAAATCATGCTTATTTTCATTAAAGTATGTTAAAGGACAAAGGACAAAACACATTATAATAGCATTTTAATGTATGCATGGGACGTTTGGTAATATTTATAACATTGATGGGGATGAAAGCCTGTTGCTAAGAAAAAGGTAGAACCATAAATACTATCTGAAATAGTGAAGGTTGCTTGATAATATTCCATTCCTTGAAAGCCAGTAAATACTAAAACCAGTAAAACGGTAGCTACTAAAGCATAAACTGCTCGTTTTTCCTTCCCAGCGAGTATAGCATGATGAACCCAAGTTATGGCAGCTTCGGATGAGGGGAGAATAGGGGTATTAAGAGCAAGAGAACCGACACAGAGAGTGAGAAGTAACTATAAAGCCTCAAAACACAGCTCCGGTGAGTGGTTTTACGCTTTAGTAATAAATGTGGTTAGATTTTTGCCTAGAACCGAGTAGACTGATCTCCATCCTTCTTGGGTAGGGTGAAGTTCATCCCAGAAGAAAGCAGACTTAGGATCATCACATAAGGTATACTTCTTCACACCTTTCTCGTCCACATTCCCACAATCACCTATGCAACAGGGTTTCAACGGGGTTTTAAACCTCGTACTCCCTGCATTTCCATAAATAGATCAAACAAAAGCCATGAAAATATGTTAACAAAAAAAAAATAATAATAATCAAATTGTTAAACTTTGGGGGAGAGTATGACCCGTTCCTAGGTGCAAATCTTACTAGCAACAGAGAAGGGACTAGTTTACCTTGCCCTGGTGGGCTTGTCCCTAGGCCAAGTTTGGAACAAAAGTCCAAACTCCGAGGTAAATGACAAATTTTTTATTACCTGGATTCTCTCCTTTGTTTTTGAAGAGGGTCAAGAAGGCATTGTCGAGATCAAAAATCGCGAAAGTTGAATGCTTGGCCTCCTTGTTGAGCTTCGCCACTACTTGATGCAGCAAGCTGTTGTGGTAGTCCACCAATGCATTGATAGTGTCGTTGCAACTCTGAAATGAAGAGGCTTTCGCGAAGACGGGAAGGCACCCGAGAGGCGGCAATGATGGCACCACTATCTTCTTAACACCCAATGCGTGGATTCGCCTCAAATTTACATTGATTTGATCCACCACTTGATTGATGAATGCTGGAAGGGCCTGTGAGGTGAACAGGGTAAATATATAGTATTTTTTAACTCTAAATTTTGTTTTATATAGTTAAATATTTTTGAAAAAATATATGCAAATATTACCAAGTATACATTAAAATGCTATTATAATGTTATTATAATGTTAAAATCTGAAATAAATTTGTTCTATTATAATGTTAAAATCTATGCAAATATTACCTAGCATACATTAAAATGCTATTATAATGTTATTATAATGTTATAATCTGAAATAATATTAAAATGCTATTATAATGCTATTATAATGTTAAAATCTATGCAAATATTTCAAATTTATAAATGAACAATAATATGCTGTCCAACCATATTATTGTTCATTTATAAATTTGAAATTGCCAAAACTTTTTTTTTGTCAAATTAAATTTAATATATGCATATATATATATATACATATTTTTTTGTATTTTGAATATACTAATATTTTCGACAATGCTTTTTCCAACAATTTTAGATATATATATATTTTATGAAACAGAGGAAGTAAATAAAAATCTTACCGAGAGTGGACGGCCTAATAAGAGGTAACTGGAGTAGTCATTGCCAATAACACTGACAAGAGCGACCGAGAAACTAAGGTGAGAGGAAGAGTAGATATCACCCGCGGTGAGGAGATTTTGGAAGAGATCAATCTGAGTGGTCATGTTAGGTAATGGAGCCAAAGTATTAAACACTCCTGTTCCTCCGTACGCAAAATTCATACCGTATAGTAACCTTTTCTTTCCCGCATAAGCTTTCCAGAAGTATGGGATTGGTGATTTTATCCTTAGCAATTGTGCTGCATGCACCCACCCCCATTAAATTAAAAATAATCAAAAGTTAAATTCTTATAATATTTATTATTAAGTGGTTTCTGGTTAGTAATATGACTAATATTGTTAATGGAAACAAATAATATTTATTTCACTAATCCCTAGGAAGATACTATGACAAGTCAAACTATGTACATGTGTGTTTTATTTGGTTCCTTTTACAATATTTATCCTAATGTACTTTTACAGAAAATTTAATTCCTCACTAGAATTGAGTCTTGTACCGGTTGAACTATGTTAACAGAAAAAATTATATGAAGCTTAAAGGCTAGCTAGGTACCAAGATAATCGGTGGAGACGCGGCCATCGGAGAAACGGCCAGAGGGTTTACCGGGGAAAGTGATACCGTAAGGGAATCTCCATGACACAGCAAGAGACTTCCTTATGTTCCCGGTATCGACGTAAGAATCTCCAAAGACAAACAGGCTCTTTCGACCATATAAATGATGATGCTTATTTGTACTCTCAACTCCATTAATTTCTCCTGCCAAAAAAGAAAGAAAGATAGATACTAAACAAATTGTAATGTTTTAACAATACTAGTCATATGTAACTATAGAGATATATGATTGTGAATTACCAAAGAGAAGGGAAGAGAAAAGGAAGAGCAATAGTGAGAAGAAGAGTTTCATCATTGAATCAATTTTCAAGACTCGGAACGAAGGCTTTTTTTGGTTTTTGGTCTTTTGTCAAAGAGAGAAAGAAAGAGTATGTGGAAGAGATGGGGATTAAAGGAATGAAAATTCGAGAACTAGAATTTAAGTGGGTCCTTATTGATAAACTCTAGGTCGACCATTTGGGAAACAAAATCATAGTAAGTTTGTAAAATAATTTAATGAATCCACTATAATGTGAGCTACATACAAGATGGATTGTAAAATAACAAAGAGAAGAGAAGAGTAAGAGGGATGTGAAGAGTTTTATTAGTTAATCCATTTTCTAGATTTAGAACAAAGGATACAAAGAAATGGAGAGAAAACGAGAGCATGTGGAGGAGATGGGTTAAATGAATGGAACTTGGAGAACGAAACTATTTATTTAGTTTAATTAATATTATTTAATAAAAAAATATTTTGTATAATATTATAATAAAAATCCAAATGAACACCAAACTATATATAAAAATTACTTTTCACATGAATTATATTCATACAATCATTTTTCGTGATTAAGACTTATAACCTAACAGCTTATGATAATGATACTATTGCCTTATTCCTTGGATCCAAATCCGACATAAAATATATTTATTGAAGAAAAAAAAAATCGTTGTTATTTGGCTTTTACAAGCTGCATGAATGAAACAAAAAGGAAAAATAGCTTTCGATTATATTTCCTATTCGATTTTATTCACATATATACAGCAAAATATGCCAAATAAAGAATGGTCCCAACATTGAGTGTATTTGTCAAGTTCAAGAAATGACTATAAACCACACGTCTGCCAAACAGGCAAATAACAATGAGTCTTTACCAACGAGTCATAGATTGATAATTTAGTAACACTGCCAAACATTTTACCAAATCCTATTAACCTACAAATATTTATTGTAGAATAATTTATTTTTTTTGAATAAAAACTAAAAATTATCTCGCAAGATCCGTGGGTCGGTAGTGGAAACTGATCCTATCCATCATTTCTCTTCGGTGTCAAAGTGGGGATACATTGCACTGAAACTTGACACATCAAACATCACCAATCTCGAACAAACAAAGACTAAAAGCTATAGTGCATTACCAAACTTGGGTTATGGTAAAAAAGAAAAAAAGAAAAAAAACTTGGGTTATGGTCGATGCCATTTTAAGTTGATATATGTACATGAATGGAATACCACATCCAAAATGCATTTAAATTTTTCATTAAATGCATACTTCATGTTTTAAATTTGAATATTAAGCAAAAATAATAATATTATTTATATTAAAACTCAAAATTTTAAATTTGATTCAAAATTAAAGAAATAAGCACCCAACGTACTAGAATTTATTGTTTTTTATATAATTATCACTGTATTACCGTCTAACCTCGAATCACCATAATAAATATTATATATTGTTGAAGAAAAAAAACAAGAACATCAAAGCTTGTTTATTGCTCTTATAGTTTTTGTTCTTTAAGTTTCTATATACATTTTAAAGGTTTTAAAATTCTGGTATAGCAGGATAAACACTTTAATTGAACACCCTACAATGATCTCATTAAAAATTGTGTGAGCAGTGAACAAGCTTTAATTTTTTTATCAGACAAGGTATTTATTCATTAACACATAATACACTTAGAGAAGTACAAAACCTCGCAAACACAAATGAAAGAAGGTACACAAATAATACAGAGAGATAACACTGACTATAAGAGAAGAAAACATTGAACTACCAGTGAAGAGATCTCAAACACATTTTGGTTTTTCGATCTTCATGTATAAGTGGTTTTACGATTTAGTCAAAGCTGTGGTTAGAGTTTTGCTTAAAACCGAGTAAACTGATCTCCATCCTTCTTCACTAGGGTGAACTGCATCCCAGAAGAAAGTAGACTTAGGATCATCACACAAGGTATACTTCTTCACACCTTTCTCGTCCACAATACCGCAATAGCCTCCACAACACTCTTTCAACGGAGTTTGAAACCTTATACTCCCTGTTATTAATATCAAAATGTTAAACTTCTGGTGTCTTAGTTAACCAAAAAAGAAAATGCTAAGATTTTGTTACGTTGATTCTTTCCTTTGTTCTTGAAGACGGTCAAGAAGGCATTGTAGTAATCAAAGATGATGAAAGTCGAATGCTTGGTCTCCTTGTTGAGCTTGGCCACTACTTGATGCAACAAGGTGTTGTGGTATTTCACCATCGTGTTTAGACTTCTGTTGCAACCCTGGTATGAGGTCGAGAGGGCGTGTACTGGAAGGCACCCGATCGGCTGCAATGATGGTATTGCTATCTTTTTCACTCCCAAGGCGTGGATCCGCCTCAAATTCACCTCGATTTGTTCCACCACTTGCTTGATGAATGGTGGGAGAGTCTACGAGATGCAATAGAGGTTTAGAAAATGAATAACTCCCACCAATTAAATTGGTTGTGTTGCATTGCTTACACTAGATCACCTCGAAATTTTTTTTTTTACAACCATATTTAATTTATATATTTATTCGGTTCACGTAGCCAAATCGGAGTAACAAAATTTACATAATATGCACCACGGAGATCACATATATCTAGTGTTACAAAATATTTTTGCTATAAAGCAAAATATCTATTAATCTAGTCATTTTCACACTATAAATTTATATTTTTCTAGAAAAAAAATTACACTCATTCTCATCTAAGTACTTTAAAGAAACTCAAATATGTATATTTTTGAAACAGAATGTATATATATTTTTTTTTGGTCGAATGTATATAAAAACTGTGTTTTCTTACTGTGAGTGAGGGATTAAGGGGGAGATAATTGAAGTAATCGTTGCCCGCAACACTAATGAAAGCTAGGGAAAAAGAAAGTTCGGATCGAGAATAGACATCGCCGAGTAGATGCTGAAATAAATCGATCTGAGTGGTCATGTTGGGAAATGGAGCTTGAGTGTTGAACACTCCAGTTCCTCCGTATGCAAAATTCATTCCGTGTTGTAGTCTTTCCTTTCCAGCATAGTCTTTCCAGAAGTATGGAATTGGTGACTTTATCCTTAATAATCTGGCTGCATCCATCCATTAATGTAGTTGTATGTTTTAATACAAATGATCAGTAATATATCAGGTACTAGCAAATAATACAGAGAGGTACCTAGAAAATCGGTAGCGACACGGCCATCAGAGAAACGGCCAGAGGGTTTACGAGGGAAAGTGTTACCGTAAGGGAATCTCCATGACTCCGAGATAGACTTCCTTATGTTTCCTGTATCCACATAAGAGTCTCCGAACACAAACAACTTCTTTGGAACGTTCATATGATGATGATGATGATGATGATTTGAACTCTCGACTCCATTAATGATTTCTCCTGGCCAAAAAAAGAGTGTGATATATAACAACTTGTAATCTTTCTACAAAACTAGTTATAAGGAATAAAGCATCTTCAGCAGTGATAATTGAATTACCAAAGAGGACACAAGAGAAAAAGAAGATTAATAGTGATGAGGCAAAGAGTTTCATTAGGTAGTTTTCAAGATTTCGAGTAGAAGTTTTTCTTGCTTTTGTTGGAGAAAGAGAGTATGTGGAGAATTGAAGTTGAAGTGTGTTGTTAATTGCTTTATTAATAAGCTTGACCTTATATAGCACAATCATAGTTTTGTAAACAGTTTATTTTCAATTCATTATAGTTGCACAATGTGTTGATTGGAAATGTTTCGAGGAATATATATTTGGTAACATTTAAAATACAATAAACCTTTATTAAAAATGAACACTATTTAAAAAGGAATGATTCCTCAAAACATTTTCAACCAAATGACAAAATTTATATGAATTAAAATTTGTAGTCTAATATAAATGTCGTTGTGTTACTACCCGAATATAAATGTGGCATCATACATATTTGTTAAAAGAAAAAGACACTAAATACTCATCTATATATGGCTTTTACAGCCAATTCTAAAACGTGGCTGTGTGGATAAAGAAAAGAACAAGAACGGAACGGGTGTTGATTTTCTTCACATCACTTGTGTCATATGCCAAGTAAAAAGCATGATCCCAAAATTGAATTATGTGTCAAGTTTAAGAAATAACAGTAACCAGATGTCTACCAAACATGCACAAAATTACAATGAGTCAATCTTTCCTTCATCTTCTAATAACACTGCTGAACACACTTTACCAAACCCTTTTGAAGTATAGTTCTTTTTCTCCATCATCAAGGATTCAAGATCATACATAATTGTATATATGTGGCCCGGCCTATGCGTATACAAGATTACACAAAATAGAAAAGTAACGCAAATGGGCTTAAAGGGCCTTGCCCAATTAGAAAGAGTTTTTTTTTTCCCAAAATATAATTAGGTGTAAGTGTGGTGTGTAAGTGTAAGGGCCATCTAGGGCCGGTCCTGGCATAGGCGAGTGAAGATTACGCCTTGGCCCCCAAAATTTGTAAGGTTTATTTACATGAACAAAGGTCCCCAAATTGTTAAAAAAAAAAAAAAAATACCGAAACTCATACTAACTTTTCTGTAGCCCAAAATCTCAGGGCCGGCCCTGGGGCCATCCAACTAAGTTTGTAAAAATGATCATAATAATGGTCGAGTAATCCACTCAGGCACACACGGAGGGTTTAATGGACGTAGAACTTGACACCATCTGAATTTGTCATATAAAAGGAATTGAATTGACATATACAATTAACCAGAGATAGAAAGTTTCACCATAAAAACCAGCTTCATGAGATTTCGATGGCGACCAATTTTATTTGGTTGCCAGTAAGCCGATAAGCCGGAATTCTAATTTTTTTTATTTAGTGAAATGTGTTAGAGAAGAGTTAATAACACTCAAATTTTGCTTTATGTGTAAGGAATATTGTGTTAGAACAAATAAATGTAATTTTTTTTAATTTTGACCCCAAAAAAATTGTAATTATCCATTCACATAATTATTAAAGGAACTCTACAATTATATTTGTCTTCCTTACATAAAATTTCATCTAAGTGAATTTTCAATAGATTCCAAAACAAATAGTCTTTTTCTCTTCCAGACTCACATGGGGAACCAGCTCTTAGACTATTATCAGAACCATAATGAGAACAAAAGAATAGTTTTCTAATTAAGTGAAAGCCTTCAATGAGAGAACCAGATTAAGCAAAGAAGGTCTGTATTCGTCTCTTTCCTATTTTACATGAATAAACACAAAACTCTTACAAAATACAATTAAGCAAAATTATTTGAAATATTAAACATGGTTTCTAATTCAGTGAAAAGCATTTAATGAAAAGCATATTCTAATAAATATTAAATACATGACATTAAACCTAGATGAGAGAATATAAAGAGACAGTATATCTATCTTCTCACTATACACACTCTCCATTTTTTTTTTATTAGATTATCTTCATATGTTGGAAGAATGAAAGTGATGCCATCTCTAGATTCTCTACTATTATTGATCTTGGTGACGACGGCGATTGTAATGGCAACTATGTTTAACGGCCTCCTTCCGCCGTGTCTCCTCCGTCACAGGTTTCTACTGACTTCCACCACTATTTTGCTCATAATGTTATGATGTTTTATTACAGTTTTTGTTTTGTTGACAATTCCTAGTAATGTTACGTCCATTTCAAGAGTTTCAATTTTTTTATATATATATAAACATAAGTTAGGAATTTTTTGAATTTTAATTAGTGACTGAATTTTTGACATAGTTGTAACCAAATCTACGTATAATATTGTTACAAGAAGATGAAAATATACTATATATCAAGAATTTTAATTGTTTTTTTGTTTGTGTCACTAGAGCATGAAAATATATTGATTTTTTTTTTTTTTTTGTATAAATGATTTATATCTATTGTCTTTAAATTCCAATTTCTTCTGCACAATTTACCGAGTACATTCATGTATTCCCAATGATTAGTAAATGTATTTTCTTATAAATGCTTGATGGTTAGTTGGTACGTCGATTTTCGATTTTTCGCTTGTAAAGTTGATGAAAACTACACCTACTATAATCTTGATGCGCAGTGGCAGATTTGACTAAAATTAGTTTTAACTTTCTTATAATTCTTCTTTTTTGCATGGCTTCTGTTTAGTACTAATTACTTATGGTTCACAGGTTTTCTCAAATGATTTTGGTGGGCAAATTAATCGAACTGAACCGAACCGAACCACCCGAATTAAACCGAACCGAATTGATAAATCGATGTGTTTTTTTATTAATTAAATATATATATATATATATATATACATATATATATATATATACAACTATACACATATATTCTTTGGTTAGATTTAGTGAATGTTGTGTATAAAAGAAGAAGTAGATTTAGTTAAGAAGTTTAATTTTTTATTTCTTTTGAATTGTGACATACAACACTAGATTACTAAATCTACAATAGTACAATTAATCACATTTAGGTTTTTCTTAAATCTTTAACATAATTAGTAAATGTTAATAACCTAATACATATTATTTGCTTCTTCTCTTTTCTTTATGTAGAATAAAAAATCATATGATTTTTTTATTTTCCTTTTTAATGGTTTTTATGTTTAGTCTAAATTATTATTTTAAATAATTTTATTGTTTATTTTTACATGATTTAGGAGTTTAATTTTAAGTTACATGGAATGCTTTAAAAAACGAACTAAAACAAATTCGAAATGAACCGAACCGAACTAAATCAAACCAAACCGAATAATTTCGGTTTGAGTTTGGTTGATGTTTTATTAGAACTGAATAACCCAAACCAAACCCGAACCGAACCCCAAATTAAACCAAAATGCCCACCCCTACTTTCTAAGATATAAATAGAGAGTTTATGTGACAAAAGGAAAACAAAAAAACGCTTGGGTATAGATTTCTAAAAATTTTATTAAAAAAATTAGTCAGTCACCATCAAGAATATATAATTAGGCATAGTCAAGCTGTGGTCACTCCTTTTAGGTAGTGAACTTAAATGTATCTGAATACCACATATACTGTTTTGCTATGTTTGTTACAAAGAGTCACATTACATTTATGACATTGAAGGTATGGAACAAAGCTAAAGATGACCAACTATGGTCATCACGGATCTTCTCCTTGTCCAAGCCAGTTCTCCAGTTTGTATTTAGCAAATTTAGATCCACAAGTCTCCGAAGAAATGCTGATTCAAATGTTTTCGGGTTTTGGAAAGATTGTAAAATCGGTGCTAGCAAAGGATTTTAGAGGAGAGTCGCGAGGATTTGCTTTCATCGAGTTTGAATGCGCGGATAGTGCTGCACAAGCGGTGAATCATATGAATGAAAAGTTAATAGGTCAGAAAATACTATACGTTGAGAGGACCCCAAAGGTTGAAGATGGTCAAGACATGTAATAGTAGTATTTTACCTTGTTTATTTGAAACTGTAATGATATTGACATGTAAAAATCTTTTATACATTTATCACATTGTTCTAACGTTACATTACATGTAGCTAAGTCGAATCAATTATGAAACAAAACACTTGTTCACCAATGGAATCTTGTCCAAGTGAAATATATGCTTTCGGATACGGTAGAGATGAACTGTATAGAGGAATCCGGCTAAAGAAACCGTCGCGAATGAGAACAATATCAATATCCAAAAATCCTGAAAATCAAATCCAAAACATAAACTTAAAACATTATTAAAGCAAAGCAATGGATCATCAACATTTTTTAGTGGTTAATCTAATATACCTTAGGATCGGAGACAATGATACCCAAAAGATTAGCCATCAAGTCAAGAGCCGCTTGGATTGAGTTTTGGACACCTCCAACCACACAACGGTCTGGTTCCGGTACAAGATCCTAAGAAAATATTCCAAATGCAATACACACTTAACAAGAAAACAAAGACTTCCAGGCAATAATTAAACAATTTAAACCGCATTGTGTACCTGCATTTGTTGGATTACAGCTAGGTCGAACATCCATAAGCCAAGCCTAGAAGTAGCAACTCCGGCCATGAGCATATATGATGCTACATCCTCCTTTCGAACCCAAATCGATCCAACGCACACCAAAAGACATGTCCACTACAAAAAACAAGAACTCGACTTGTGGTAACATATTCAGATAAAATAAAAACAGGTCCATGTATAATTTTGATCCATAAGATAGCTTAAACCGGGTCTTGATCGAGCATACAAGTTTTTCTATTTTATCCAGGATTAGGATTTATGTTTAAAGTATGACAATCTACCTAGACTTCCATGGATCAATAACGCTTCTAAGAATATTAGATTAAACGAATAATCTTGCATTTATCTATGTTATGTTACACAAAAATGTGATTAGTATATAAACCTGAGACCAGAAGGCCCAAAGTCCAGTTCTGAGCGGTGAGAGACGGGATTGCATGAGAGGATACACAATAGTAGCAGATAGTCCAACACCCGCACTGAATCCTCTACCAATACCAATGATATAGGTAGGTATCCCTTTCCACTCCAATGTCGCCGTCATCAATGTTCCGTAGCTGTCTCAAAAGAAAACTATATTCATATCATCATATGCGAAACAAAAAAATACCAGCTCAAGAAAAAGATAGAGAGGAGAAGACAACCTTAGCACAGTGAAGAACAACAAAGCTAGAGCAACTCCAGGTAACACAATTTCTTGATTGAGATAATTTCTCCACGCACTCACAAACGAAGATTCAGATATTCTCTCAAGAACCCTCATCACACCATTTCTACTTTGCCTATTCTCATTAGACTCCTCTTGTGTTATTCCCTCTAACAGAGGAACATAATGAGAAGATGTAATATCTGTCTCTTCCGCTCGCCTTTCGGATAACCTTAAAGTCCTTCTCTCATCACTTCTTGCTATCGCAGAAACACCGTTATAAACAGAGATAAATAGCCAGTATTCGATCCATACCGTTATAGTAGCCCACCCCGCAAATGTGATCGCTGATGCTCTCAAAGAAACAAAACTAATGATCAAACCAGTAATAACCGGAGACAAAAGCTTCGAGCTCAAGTCGATTCCTCTAATAACAGCATTCATCCTTGTTAAAACATCCGGCGAATGACCTTCAGACATAACCACAACCCTGTAACAAAAACAACAAATTCATATATCCAAAAATTGCAATAACAAATGAATTAGTCATCATATGTAATACGATTATATCAAACATATCTAACAATGATATGATATGAGACAATAAATAAAACTTCAATATTATTTACCAGTCTCGTTCGATTAGAATGGTGCCTGCAAGTGTTGAAAGCACTCCAATGGCACCAGAGAGATTTGTCAACACGACCAACATTGCGAAAACCAGGAAATTCTGAGACTTGAGATCAGGAACTACTAGTAAAGCAATGACTGAACCACCAGCAACAATAAAGGACAGGTTTTGAGTAACAAGCCAGAGTGTAAGAACTTTAACATAGCTCATTCCATCGATCATCTGGCCTACAATAGGACCGAAAATGGCGGTGGAACCGGACTCTACAGCACCGTAAAGCGCAGTGAGAAGCAGAGAGTTTGGCCATAAGTAAATCATATACAGAGCAACAGAAAATTCCCAAGTTCTGCAATTTCAATTTCATATACACTAAATTAAAGAATGTAACATTGAAAAAAAATTATCAAATTTTTGTAATTTATTTATGTCATACCTTGCACCCCATCGAGCTAGAAAGTAACCTAGATAGAGAGAGATGACCATGGGACGTGGTAATGTCTCTTCTTCTTCATCTTCTTGAGGTTGTTCGTTTGATAGAAAAACCCTAGTTTCTTCTGTCTGGTCCTCCATTTTTGCTGACTAATATGATTCAGTCTTAAGCTCTGAATATCAAATCGAATTCCATGGATGAGATTAATAACGAAAGTGGGAATTACGAATATTATAGATATATACTTGATTTAGAGCATTGAATAATCAAATATATATATAATAGTAAATTGACTTTTGCTTATGATGATATCATTTTTTTCTATCAGATGGTTCAGATTAATTATGTGTTTTGATCTAACGGTCAAAGATTGTTTACTGACGTCATTATGATGCATATCTGATTTTAATCCAATGGCTTGTATCGACCGACAATTTGATGTAACGGTCAATTTCAGTTGTGAGTGAACTTAAAAAAAAGATCTATTAGTTATTCGATTCAGATTAACGGTTCGCCTCATGGTTTCATAACTCCAAATAAATATCTACGCCAAGTAGATCTTTTGTCTCCATATGTGTTTTTTTATGTGCTGAATTTCTATCTATGGAACTTGTCATTACTCAAGATTCCAATAAATTTAAGGATTTATTTATCAACAATGCTCATCTTCTCTGCCGATGATTCTTTATTTTTTCTGCAAGCTAATAGTAGAGAAAACAGCAACCTCACTCACATCCTTGACGCTTACGTAACGACGTCTGACCAATATGTAAACTACTCTAGTGTCCTATATCTCTTTTGGTTCTCATGTGTTACATCTCAATCAATTTTTGGTGCAACATAATATTGGTTGTGGAAAGCAGTTCAACCTTCAAAAAAATTATTATTATTTAATACTTTATTTTCTTAACTACAAAATAGAATATGAAAATTTTAATATTATAACATCTATCGTTATCCATAGTCATAACCTTATATTCATGACTTTTATAAATATAAAATTATTTTAAAAGATAAAATACAGGTGAATGCATAATAACAAAATGCTGAAATTTCAAATTTAGTATTCGAATACCCGAGCGGCAACGCACGGGTTTACATCCTAGTATTTGTAAAGCTATATAATCTTAAACATTTTTATTTGCAAAAATAATGTGACATGCTATTTTATTGTGATATTTGTAAAGCTATATAAACTTAAACATTCTTATGTGACATGCTATTTTATTGTGATATTTGTGTCCTCTTAGATTATATAGAACGTTAACTTTGATAAATTAGTAAAATCGTGCGCGAATGCCAAAATCATATTGGTCAAACAATGCAAAAGAATTATTTTTATTTATTCACCATTAATGAAGTTTTTTAGCTTTTACGTTACATATTTTGGCTAATAATCATATAATTTTGGGCAAAATAATGTTTTCATGCTATGCAACTAAAAAAATGCAATTAGAGAAATAATTTGAGAAGTGTATATATACTTCCACTGACAAGCACACATGATCTGGTTAAGTGTTGGAAAGTTTCAAGATTTATAAGTAAACCCTGTCCATTGATGTTTTTAAAGTCTAGCTTGGAAGGAACCACTAGCCTCAAAAATTAAAGACAATATTGCTAGTTCATGAATTAATCCATCTCGCTTGAGTAAGATTGGATGGATTGTTAGGGATCAACATAGAGTTTCTTTGTTACATGGTTGCAATGCTACTGCTTCCTCCTCCACAAGACTGGAGGCGGAATTACAGAGTTTATTATGAACAGCAACTTCGTTAGTTGATTTGCGGCTTCATAATATTATCTTTGAAATATTGAATGCCCAACTTTTGGAAGCTATTAATCACCCACTACAGTTTCCATCGTCTCGAACCTTAATTCACGAGGTGCTTCAGACCTTGCATTCGATTCAAGGATGGTCTATTAACAATGTTGCTATAACGTCAAACCACATTGCAACAAGCATTGCTTCTAGTGTTATTAAGGATCACCGTTATCAGTCTTATATTGCTCACAATGGTCCGGAGTGGTTACGGCAGCGTCTAGTTTTAGATGATAATAATAATTAGTTTTCAGGTTTGTTTTGATGTTAACTTCCTACTGGTTGGGTGACTATTCCTGTTTGTAAGGTTGTTGGACCCTAAACAATTTTATGAATAATATCATATTGCAATAAAAAAAATATATATATATATAGCCAATTTTGAAAATGAACAAGACTCTGGACTTATCTTCCAAAATATATCTAAAAATTGCGTAAAACATGGTTCATGCTTGTAAATTAGGATTTTAAAACGTGAACATCACTAAATACCAGTAAATTTGCTGGGGGAAAAAATCTCTAAAGAGAAAGATGCGAGGAATCAACCAAAACGATATTTGATTTAGGAGAATAGTTAATCGGAAAGGTTTAAGATAATAAATTCTCACCTGGCACACAAGCTTAGAGGAAGAATGATCGTAATACCAAATCAAATTTGAAGAAACTGAAGCAGAAACTGAGAGACGGTTTCATGAGCATTAGTGTGTTTCTATATAGCAATTTTTGGTGGAATATATCCAATAATGTACGAATATTTTTCTTGATTTTGGAGTCAACGATGATCCGATAGCTAGGTATTTGTCATTATTATTGTCACGTTCTATATATATACTGTGATTATTAGAAAACAAACAGTTTTTTTTTGTCCCATTACAATAAATAATCAGTGTTTTGGACAGCACAACGTTTATTGTCAGAAGTCAGAACAATATATATGGTTTATGTATGCAATTTGTTGCAATAGGACAATATCATTCCTGTTTATGTATACATTTCAACATTATCTTCTGGTTATATCTCAGTTACCGAAAATATTTTAGACATATACGAACAAGAAAATAAAATTTATAAAACATGAACTCAGATATATAGCATGCATCATGTCTTAATACCATCTCAAAGTTTTGGACGTACCTTTGTAATTGATTGACACGTACGTCACACCGTCCAAACTAACAAAAAATTAGAGTTTTAATGGAAAGAAATTAACACTACTAGAAACAGAAAATGAAAGAGCATTTTTTATCAAGATATTTAGCTAGGTTTTGACGTAATACATAACAAATGGATTGTACTTAGAAAAGGTTGTTGGGTTGAGCTAGTGAAGATGGAGTTGGACTGGAGCATTCTGGAAGGTTTTAGACGTATTTAGAAGTAAATGATAAACTTGGAGAGTTTGTTAATTTGAAGATTGGTTTATCGATTGGAGAAAATTAAGAAGGAAAATAAGAGGAAGATAAGGAGCAGATATACATGGAGATTTAGATTCGTTTTTATCCTTAATTTTTGTTATATAAACATGAGAAGGTGGTGAATTATCTCTACACCCCTTAGAAGTAAAAAACAAAGAGGTTTATTTGTGGAAGAAGGTGTCGTTTCTTTTTAGTGAGAGAGAGTTTTTTTGTTGTGGTGTCATTGGTGTTCTATTGTTGTATGGTGGTGTTGCCAACATATATTATTGGTGTCGTGGAGATTCTACAAGTTTCAAGTTTAAGCTCAACTGAAATTTAGCTCAGGATTAGGTTATTCTAAAGAATCCATGTTGATGAATAAAGAGGTGAATTAAAAGGTTGTACTTAATTAACCCGTTTACGGATTTGGTGTATTTGCTTTCTGGTTCTAGTGGATTTGAAATATGGGTTTGGTCCCGGGGAGTAGGAAACGAACGCTGGTCAACAATATCTTGTGTCATTTTATTTTTATTATTAAATCTGGTCTCACTCGCGTTAACAAAAAATACCGACCAGAACTTGTAGTCTAGTGGTTTGTGTTAGTGATGTCACTGTGTTATTTTTTAGGTCTGAATCCAGTTTATTGCATATTACATAATTACTGATTAAAAAAAAAAGAGAAAAGAGCAGTGTTGATTATGTTTTGGAAAATAAGATGAAATTATATATGCACAAATACTTCAACCAAATGCAAGAGAAAAAGGTAAGAGAAACATGGTTGACTCAACTTTCGTGTGTATAAGTGTATTAACCCACCAAATTTTAGAATCTTTAAACTTTTATGTGGTTTCTAACCCACCAAATTTTAGAATCTTTAAACTTTTATGTGGTTTCTAACCATGTCCAAAATAATAAGACTTTGATAACATTTAATAATTTGAGAAAAATAATTTCAACTTTCGGGACCGAGTTTAGGATTATTCGACTTTTTTTTTTTTGTATTATCTCTAAATGTGTCCAAAATATTAAGGCATTGATATCATTTGGTAATTATGAAAAAAATACTCACCTTTCATGTGATTGACCCACCGAATTTCAGATTTTTTACTTTTTGTATGATCTTTAATGGTGTCAAAAATATTAAGGCACTGATATCATTAGGTAGTTTTGGAAATATACTCAACTTTTGTGTGTATACACCCACCGAATTCTAAGGATTTTTTTACTCTTTTTTTATATGATCTATAACAGTGTCCAAAATATTAAGACATTTATATCGTTTGGTAATTTTAGAAAATACTCAACTTTCGTGTGCATTAATAAATTCAGTTTAAGGATTTTTATTTTTCATGATCTCTAACAATGTACAAAATAATAAGACATTCATATCATTCAGTAATTTTGGAAAATATTTAAATTTTGTGTGTATTAACCCACCAAAATTAAGGATTATCTAACGATTTTTTGTAAGATCTAAAATGTTGTCCAATATATTAAGGAGTTTTTATCATTTGGTTATTTTGGAAAAGTGATAAATTTTTGTGTGTAATAACCCACTAAATTTAACAATTTTTTTACTTTTGTATGATATCTAACCGTGTCAAAAGTATGAATGCATTGAGATCATTTGGTAATTTTGGAAAAATACTCAACATTCGTTTGTATTAACCCAAATAATTTGAGGATTTTATACCTATTTTTTATTGATCACTAACGGTGTCCGGAATAGTACATTGATATCATTTGGTAATTTTTAAAAATACTCATCTTTCGTGTGCGTTTTTTCTGTCAACAAAATTTAAAATTATATCAGCTAGCAAAGCCAACTTAGGGGTACATTATTAACATATCTAACATCATGTAAAAAAAAGTTTGGCATTACTTGCAAGAGTATCTACTTTGGTATTATAACTACGAGTACGTAACATAATGAGAAATTTGAGAAAGAAGTCTTCACGTGCGACGTCATCCAGGTAGGCTGGCTAGTCTGACGTCATCTTTCGTATGTATAAACCCACTAAGTTTAAGAATTTTTAGTTTTTAGTTTGTATTATCTCTAAAGGTATGACATTGATATCATTCAGTAATTTTGGAAAAATACTCAACTTTTTGCGTGTTTTAACCCACCGAATTTAAGGATTTTTACTTTTTTATTTATTTTGGATCTCTAAACGTGTCCAAGATCTTAAGGCATTCATATAATTTGGTAATTTTGGAAAACTTCTCATCTTTCGTGTGTAAGAATCCACCAAATTTAAGGATTTTTAGCCTTTTTGTATGATCTCTATTTTTTTAAAAAATAGTAAGGCATTACTATTATTCGTTAATTTTGAAACAAATACTCCAACTTTCGTGTATATTAACCCATTTAAGAATTTTTTATTTTTTTTTGTATGATCTTTAACAACGTCCAAAATATTAAGGCATTCATATAATTAGGTAACTTTGGAAAAAATACTCATCTTTTGTGTGTGCACCAAATTTAAGGATTTTCCGACTTGTTTTGTATGATCTCTAACGACGTCCAAAATATTAAGACATATATATCATTTGGTAATTTTTGAAAAATACCCAAATTTTGTGTGTATTAACCCACCGAATTTAAGACTTTTTCGAGTTTTTTGTATGATCTCTAAAGGTTTCCAAAATATTAAGGCGTTGATAACATTCAATCATTTTTGGGAAATAATCAATTTTCATGTGTATTAACTCATCAAATTTAAAGATGTTTATACTAATGACAAAAAAAAAAATTAAACTATATGATAAGGATTTAAGGATTTTTGTTTTTCAGCGATCCATGATCTACATCCATATGATATGACCCATTTCGTTAAATTAATAATGAGTTTGTCCTTTTTTTGGGTCATGAACAAAGCGAAAGGAAAAACAAAAAGTAATAGATTTTCCACGTTTCGATAGTCGTCCATTACCCAACTTTCTAAATAAAATTTAAATTTTTTATATTGTTTTTACTATTATGTTTCAGTAACTCGATCGCCGTTATTCTATGACATATAATTTTGACTTCATGTAAAATATAATACATACATATCCTATGACTTGTTTCTATCCTGTTTTACTTTAATTTATAATCTTTGTTACGGGTAAACATGCTACTCCAAGACCCTTGTTTTGTACGTGATTTTGGATTGTTTGCAAGCCCATTAATAATAGTCTTTGACACATTATTTTTTTAGAAATTGGTTCAAATAAAAACACTCTAAAAACATTTGGAATAGGGTATTCACCTATATTCCTTTTAAAATTTACCATTTATCATGAATAAAAAAATAAAACTATTTTTTTAGATTTTGTGGGATAAATGAAAAAAATCATGAATATAGTTAAAAACATGAGATAAATTACCTTTATCTAGGTCTCATTAGGAAAACCGGAAAATCAGACTAATCGCTAGTGGAATTGTACCATGTGTAGACAAGCCCCAATTAAAAGAAAACGGCAGGCGTGCAAATGCAAAACGGCATGGTGTGCAGACGCGAAACAACGCGCATTTAAGAACATTGGTTTAAGGGTTACATTAGTCTTTAACCAAAACTCTCGAATCTTCCGACTTCTCTCACTCTCCCTGAGCTCCGGCCATGGCGGTTCGTCTCGCGAGGTCACTAGCCACGTCATCTCCGTCACGGCCATCGTTTTTCTCCACCGTAAACCGTGGCTCAGCCTCAGATATAACTTCCTCTCCGATCAACAACGGCGAAATATCTCATTTCACTCGAGTTTTCGCATTTTACTCGTCTTCGTCCTTCTCGTGGTGGTCGTCTCCTGATGAATTAACGGCGGGATCGAAGAGACGAGAGAAGAAAACTACAGACCGCTTCTCCTCCGTGATTGACATAGTCCATGACCGGAAACTCCCACCGGAGCTTCGTGGCCGCCGCGATTTCGTTAGGTATAATCAAACTCTATTCTCAATCTTCTTCTCTGTGTATGGAATTTGGAATCGATACTTTGTTAGGATTCATAGGTTTCGTTGAGACTTTGATTTAGCGTTTTCGATTTCAAGGTCTAAGAGGAATCCAAATTCACTGTATCCATGGTTTTGTGGTAGAGTTTTGGCTAGGCAATTCAGCTCTGAGGTTAAGAGAGTGAACACCAAAGTCAATTTCTCACTCTCTGATGATGAACCAGAGGAGGAAACTCCGGTTGCTCCGGAAGTTACTGGGAAGAAGGATCTTCCTCCTCCGTATGATCCTTTCAGCAAGAAACCGGCGATTGAGGAACCGGAAGATCCGAAGAATTTGCAAGAAATCTTTCACAAGATGAAGGCGGAAGGTCTTACGGATCAAGCGGTGAAAATGTTTGATGCGTTGTCTAAAGACGGACGCACACATGAGGCGCTCGAGCTTTTCGCACAGATTAAAGATAAAAATCAGATGCCTGACGTGGTGGCTCATACCGCGGTTGTTGAGGCTTATGCTAATGCAGGCCAGGCTAAGGAAGCTCTCAAGGTTTATATGCGTATGCTCGTTTGTGGAGTTTTGCCGAATGCTTATACGTATACAGTTTTGATTAAAGGGCTTGCAGCGGATGGGAAAATGCTTAAGGATGCGAAGAAGTACTTGTTGGAAATGATGGGAAAGGGTATTAGTCCTAATGCTTCGACTTACACAGCTGTGTTTGAAGCTTTTGTAAGAGAGGAGAAAGAGGAATTGGCTAGAGAATTGTTGCGAGAAATGAAGGGAAAGGGTTTTGTACCTGATGAGAAAGCTGTGAAAGAGGCTCTTGAATCTAAAAGAGGCATTGTCTTTAGGACTGTGATCAACCTTTTATTTGAGAAGTAGTAGTAGTAGTAGAGTTAGTGTTTGGTGATCTTTCAATAGAACAATTAGCTTCAGTTCCCGTCTGAGAGTGTTGCCGAGCTTTTTCTTTTGAGATGTTGACACAATTGCGCAATAGCTTTACTGTTTACTGTTTTGTTGTGGATGATATGACATTTTCAGTCAATGAAAGCTTAAGCTTGTGGCTTTAATTCTTGCACTGTTGTTCTTTTATTAATCTACCAGATGATATTATCCTTCTTGTGAAACACCTTATTAGCTGGCCTGTTTGTAATGGATGCTAACATGAAAGATCACGTTGCAGGTCAGAAACTGACATAGCCAACGTGGTCGAGCAAAGGATATGGCATTCGATGGAAGAAGGCCACTTCGAGAACTTGCCCGGTAAAGGCAAGCCCCTGAACCTTCACTCAAATCCTCACGCAGATCCAGCTGAAGATACATTGTATCGAATTCTTAACAAGAATGGGTTTGCTCCTGAATGGGTGGAGCTCAACAAAGATATAAGAAGCAGAGCAAAAGAATGGAGAGTTTTACTGAAGAAAGCATGGACTATGAAACTCGAGGAAGACCAATCAGGCTGGGAAGAGAGATCAAATTTACTGAAAACAGAAATGAAACAAATTAACAACATGGTAAGTCTTCAACTACAAACCAAGATCCTGTTGCAAACTTTCGAGATATATATAATGTGCTTATGGTCCTCTCGTGTCTCTGAGCAGGTTTTTCGGTACAATCTGATTGCTCCTTTCGGCCGTCAAATGATTGGATTAAAGTGGGAGAGAGAAGTTGATCGCTTGCAAGAATAAGATCTTCAGACACCAAAAGGTTGGTCACACTTCCATGAAACAACTCTGTTCTCGAGTTTGTAGTATATCTATAGTAATACGAGTCAATGTGGCTCTTAGGTTAAAGAAGAATAAGAAACAAGTGTTTGAGCTGTTTACAGTCTATGTAATGTATGTTGTATCCATCACATCTACCTAAGAAGAAATACTAGAAGAAAATGGTTACGAATCAAATCATGTTCTGTAGTTGAGTTGTATCGACTCAATGAGTAGGCTAATAAAAGTCAACGAATAGAACATGAAATTGAGAATCTTATTAGCTAAATAAAAACGAAATAGAATCTTATTTTAGTTTTATGTATTAAAAGGAATAAAGAAAAATGAGATGTGAGAGCGACAATACATCCACTAATGTGTATGGTTCATCTCCAGCCACATGTTTCTCAAATGACTTAAACAGAAACACCAAACACACAAACACAACGCACAATCTCCATCTCACAATTCTCTCTGAGAGAGAAGAAAGACTCAATGGTCTCTAATTGCTTTAGCCTTGGGCTCCATGTTTATCCTTATCCCCACAAACACAATCACCCTTCTCTTTCTCTCTTAAGATCTCACACAAAAGCTAAACTCAACCACCATGTCTCACTCATCACCTCTTCTTCTACCCACAAGAGATTCACCACTTCTTCGGATTCTCCGTCTGAGCCACTCAAACATTCTGTATGGAGCCATCACAACTTGAGCTCGAGCCAGTTCAGTGACTTGAGACGGTCTGGTGTCATCTCTGCCATGACCAGCTCAGAATCAGATGACCTCGGGTATGACGAATCCCAGTTCGACCCAACACTCACCAATGATGACTTGAAACCGACGAAACCGAGTCAAAGAACGTTTTCTTGGTTGGATATGTCGAGTTTATGGATCGGTCTAGTGGTTGGTGTGCCTACATATTACCTTGCTGGTAGCTTAGTTGACTTAGGCATGGCGTGGTGGCAAGGTATAGCCACAGTGGTTGCTGCCAATCTAATACTACTCGTGCCTCTAGTCCTCACTGCTCAGCCTGGTACTATGTACGGAGTCTCCTTCCCTGTTCTGGCTAGATCATCGTTTGGTATCCGTGGAGCTCATATTCCTACTCTACTTAGAGCATTAGTAGGTTGTGGATGGTATGGTATCGAGACATGGATTGGAGGTGAAGCTATCTTCTTGCTCTTACCGGGTCACATCAAGAACTCGGCTTTGTCTCATACACTTCCTTGGCTTGGCACTTCTCCCCTTGAGTTCTCTTGTTTTATTGTCTTCTGGTTGGCTCAGCTTTGTATTGTCTATAGAGGAATGGATGGAATCAGAAAGCTGGAGAAGTATTCAGCTCCGGTTTTGATTGCTCTGACTTCTTGTCTCCTTGCTTGGTCCTATGTTAAAGCTGGTGGGTTTGGTCACATGCTTTCCTTGTCCTCCAAGCTAACTTCTGCTCAGTTCTGGACTCTCTTCTTTCCCTCGTTAACCGCGAACATAAGCTTCTGGGCAACTCTAGCTTTAAACATCCCTGATTTCTCCCGGTTTGCGAAATCACAACCCGATCAAATCATAGGTCAAGTTGGTCTTCCTGTTTTCATGGGTTTGTTCACCTTCGTTGGCTTAGCTGTTACGTCTTCCACAAGTATCATCTTTGGAAGAGTCATTTCCAATCCGATTGAGCTTCTCGGTAAAATAGGAGGCCTAGCCACAACTCTACTCGCTATCCTCGGAATCTCCTTAGCCACAATCACAACAAACATAGCTGCAAACGTGGTAGCACCAGCCAACGCGCTTGTGAATCTAAACCCTAAGGTTTTCACATTCGGAAGAGGAGCGCTCTTGACCGCGGTTCTTGGAATCGTGTGTCAACCTTGGAGATTGCTTAAATCGAGTGAGAGCTTTGTCTACACATGGCTTATCGGGTACTCGGCCCTTCTTGGTCCGATCGGTGGCATAGTTCTTGCTGATTATTACCTGATCAAGAAAATGAAACTGAACATTGATGATTTATACACTTTAAGTCCTTCCGGAGACTATTACTTCTCCAAGGGATATAATGTTGCCGCGGTCGTGGCTTTAATCGCCGGAATTATCCCAGTCGTTCCTGGTTTTCTACACAAGATTGGAGCTTTGTCAAAGATCTCAAAAGGGTTTGTTACTGTTTATGACAATGCTTTGTTTTTCAGCTTCTTCATTGCTGGATTTGTATATTGGATGTTGATGTCATATCTGAGAAAGAAACAGAGCTCATTGTCTTCTTCTTCTTCTTCAGAGCCACTTTTGTAAATCGTGACATTCAATTTTTTTCGTAAGTGTAATTGAACCTAAGTACACAAATGTACAACAAAATGATTATGAAATTTTATTATACAAGAGTGAAGAACAAACTTTAGTTACTAATAACTAATGGTTGTAATACACTAACACAAATATAAGCTATAAGCTATAACAATTTAACACTCTAATAAAAGCCCATGGGCTTTTTGTTACAGTCCCTAAGTGCCTATCGAACTCTTACAAAAACAAATAAACATAAAATTTAAGATTGCGTGTTCTAATTAATCTCGTTGTCAAAAAGTTATGCTTAGCTATTGAATAAACAAAAGTGATTAGAGTGTGTAGACTATAATAAAATCTAATCCTTATTTAATTAATTAACTTGTACGGGGAATGATGTTAAACACACTTAAAGATCCGCAAATTATGGAACAAATGCAAAAAACTATAAACAATTAAGACTTTTTCTGACATATAATACTTTCTTACACTCCTTCCGTTTCATAATAAGTGTTGTTTTAGAGTTAATTTTTTGTTTCATTTTAAGTGTCGTTTTATTTTTTCAATGCAGATTTATAACCAAATTTCCAATTTTATCACTATTTTTCAAGCTTATTAATTACAAAAATAAAAGAATATACAATATTAAATAGGGTTAAAACGGAAAATTTAATGATTTTCTTAATTTGTGTGAAATATGTCAAAACGACACTTTTTAAAAAACAGAGGGAGTAACAAATGGTATTCATGAGAGTGCATCTAGATGTGTAAACATTGAATGCATTAGTTAATGATGCTTTGTTTAATATATATAGTAGTTCAGAAAAGCAAATGTATAAGATAAAGACTGGAAAACATTAATGTATTAATTTTTATATTATCAAAAGAAGAATACAATGTGCAAAACCGTGTTGAGTTTTTGTATAAATAAAGGGAAGTAATTAGAAGAAAGAACACTATCACAAGATTCACAAGCAACCAAATCTTCATGATGTGAAAAAATCACTCAAGAAGTCTCACTTTTGTACTCTTCAAGCCTTTTTCTCTTGAAGAAGAGTCTTCACATCGATATTTCAGGTTTGATTTCCCTAATAATCGGTGTTCTACTTCTACTTTAGTGCAAAATATAAAGAAAATTATTACCAATAAGCTAGGAAAATGTATTTATAAGTGTGTTATTTGCAACTATAGTATGCGATTTTCGGTAGTTTAGAGTATATGTAAGTTTATAGTCCTCTTTCCCATTTTGCAGATTCGGAATTGTGTTGCTTCTATTGGATCTAAAACTAGGATATAGGGGATGCTCATGGCCTTGGACCTTTATTATCGACGACCTTAAGTTCAAGTGGATAGGGATGTAAAGCATGTGTTTTCTACGGGGAACATTAGCACATGTTTCATGGAGAATGAAATCACATTGCATACATGAGTAGAAATTACCTTTGTAGATGGGAAGGACGCATGCTTGACAAAACTTCGTGTTGAGTCTATGAAGAAACAGAGGTTTTGTTAAGCATCTGTCCTTACCATCTACGCATGTAAATTCTATTCATGTATGCAATATGATTTGATTCTCCATGTAACATGTGCAAATGTTCACCGAAGCAAACTATATGCGTTGCATCTCCATCCACTTAAGTTCTTCGTCAATGTATATTTCATGACAAAAGGCTACCTCAAAGACTCTAGAGCTTGTTATTGTTGGTCTTAAATGAGTCAATACTCTAATAAGTGTTAGCTCAGTTTGCTTTTGTTATTTGTTTATATTACGTAGTTATGTATTTCTGTTACGTAGTATGATTTCAGTTTCGTATTTCACACCTTAATTGTGAGTGAATATTGTAAGGCTATAAAAGACCATTTCACTTTGTCGAGTAATACAGAGACTCACATTTTTCATAATTACAAGCAACTTTGTTTCTTTTATCTGGTATCAAAGCAAAGTTTTTTTTTTTAAGGAAAGAAACACGAAAGAGAGAATGTGAGACTCAGGAAATTACATTGCACAGCGGTTCCAGTATTTGATGGAGACTACGACTATTGGAGCTTGGTCATGGGGAATTTTCTCCGGAACCTCTTTGGCGTATTTCTTTTGTCCAATGTGTATATCATCATCTCTTTGGTGAAATGACATATATGGGAAAATGAAGTTCTTTCTTGGAGTAGAAGTTGATCAAAGAGATGATGATATACATATTGGACAAAAGAAATACGCCAAATAGGTTTTGGAGAGGTTTAATATGGGAAGCTGCGATCCTGTCAAATATCATATTGTTCAGGCACCATACTTTTAAAGGAAGAAAGCAAAAAAACTGATGCAATACTTATTAAAGGATTGACTCATTTAAGGCCAGTTATCGCTAGAGGCAATGGCTTTATCTAATAATACAAGTTCAGTTGAATTTGCTCTGTTTTTTTTAGCATCTTCGTTATAGAATGTTGTCTTGTGGCTTTCAAGTCATGTATGAGAAGAAGAATGTAGTTGTGTGCTTCTTCACATTGGTCATAACTTTAAGAAGAAATTCTCCTCATTGTTTTTGTTATGCGTACCTTAAATTCTGACATCGATATTGAGTCCTTACTAATCAAATTTAAACTGATAATGGGTAGAAACTGTTTCTACTAATAAAGAGTTAAAAGATGTTATATTTGTTCACTTGAAAATCTGAAACGAACTTTTAATGGAGCATGTTATATTCGTTCACTTGAAAATCTGAAACAAACTTTTAATGGAGCATGTTATACTCGACGATTGCGATTCGTGGATTATCCTTTAAACTTATATCTCATCAATATTTTGTATTATATGTTATTTTACAAACACTCGATATGTTATTATACTGAACATGAATTATTGATCTAATGATTTTTTTTAAGAAAAAAATTACGATAATGATTTTTGAAGTAATTCTTTAGGCACCAGAGACCACCTATTGGATAAATCAGTGTTTGACTAATCAATACGATTTCAATAATCTTTCTTACAAGATGGGCAAATTATGACCATCAAGCTTATTGGCTCAGTATTCTAGTATACCGGAACAGTCTATGGAACAATATATGAATTCAGAGCACTCAAAATATATTTTGTCTGGACAACGCTTCTTACAGATGGAGCAAATAGGTCGAGTCATATGATGATTGTTGGGCAGAACATCTACCGCGTAACCGCTGTGGGATACTGATGAACCCCGTTTCATATATAACTGGTTCCCAAGCAGACATGTAATGTGTAAGGTGACACAACAGTACTCATCACACTTATAAAACCCTCCCTTTGGTTCTATTATTGACTCGCAAGCTTCACACCAATACGTCGTGGTACTTGTCTCCTTTTCATAAGAAAGAGTGAGCTTATGCTTGTCATGCTTATACCTCACCTTTTCAGGTATGGTAGCACATCCAAAACACAGAGAAAACTCACACTCGATGCAATTGAATGTTTCGTTTGTATAATCATATAAAGACAAATGGCAGACACAACATTTTCTTCGCTCTTCTGGCTTGGTTGTTAGGAATAAATGATGCATATGAGTTTCACGGACTAATGGCTCAGATATTGTGGCGCAATGAACATCTAGCCTAAAATCACCACACTCTTCTTCACTGCACTTGTAGAAGAAACCAGCCATGCAAACCCGACCACAAGCTACACACTGATCATCATATACAATATCAATGCCATCTCCCACCACTAAAGAGAGCTTATGTGGGTGTATCGGGTGATGTATTTTGCGAGAGAGGTTAGCACATTCTTCGTGGAGAATGAATTCACATTTCATACAGAAATAGAGATTACCAGAATAGATTGGTGTGATGCAAGCTTGACACAGCTTGTTATCGTCGTAATCTCTGTCTATGTCCTCATCCAGCTTCAAATGATGTTGTTGATGACTGAAATGTTGTATGATTCCATCGCTTATCCTCACAAACGGCTCAAGCTCTTCTTCTTCGATATCTTCTGGCACTCCCTCAAGTTCTATACCATCCCACACATTGCTCTGTGTGGCACATCTCGAATGAGCCGCATACGAACAACCCTCCTTGATGCAAGAATATCCCCCGTAGTCATTGTCGATCTTTTTGCGACAAACACCACAAAACCAATCTCCTTGGTCGAAAGAAGGGGTAAAAGAGATACGATGGGGATGGCGAGATATCCTTATGACCCGCGGTAAGCTGAGACAGCTCTTATGAACTACAAATTCACAAGGAGGGCACATATAGAAAGGACAGCTTGTTGAATCAGTCAAAGAACAGAGGTTGCATACTAAAGAAACCTGTCTCGGAAACAGAACAAGTCTATGTTGATGCCACTTGGGACGACCTATAGTTAAGGCTAGTGGTTTCTCCACACAAGCAATATTCATAGCAAAATTGCAAGCCAAGCAACAATAAAATATCCTCATGAGAATTTCCTCACAACAGTAGCACTTCCTGTCAGGAATATGGTACCTCCCAGAGCCAACAAGCTGAAGAGAATGTTTCCGATGAAGAATGTGTCTGACCTCAACCGGAGTCTTTTTATACCCTTCATGGTGCTCCCCGTTGCAATCTGGGCAATGAAAATGGGTAGTGTCTTCTCCTGTTAAGCTGAATGTATTCCATTTGAAAGGAAGATAGTGCCACTTGTTATTGCTCCCCATGAAAAAATCCTGAAACGCGCAAAATTTCCCTTTATCCAAACGTACTTCCAGCTGCGGACATAAGGAAATAAACTTCGGCCACTTTGAATATGAGAAGATGACAAGGGACAAAATTTTGTGGATAACTGATAGAAGCTCCGGCTCTGGCTGCTCGAGGTTCGATGTTTCGTAGAAAAAATTTGTGAATAGCCCCGCGTCCAAACTCAGATTGAAATTATTCTCTGAGCAGACTGAAGAAATGTTTTTGTAAAGGAAGAATATGAGCTTAGACAGAGGTTTCCCATGAAAAAGTTCATCAGAAAGATAAGAGTACTTGTGTAGTGGTTGTTCCTGTTGGAAATCAAACTCCATGTTGTTGAAGACAAAGATTGCTTGAGTAACGAGTGACATGAACTTTGTCTCCGGCTTCGGCTGTGCATTCAAGTCCATTGAGCTGACCAGAGATATTATTTGAACCACCGAAGCCAGTACCGAGTCCAAAGAATCCATTAACTGACAAATGAGTGATATGAGCTTAGACTCCGAGTCGTAATCCATAATGTTGAGTAATACGAGAGACTATTTGTGTAAATGAGCTAGTGATAGTGAGCTCTGTATCTTCAACGGCGTGTCTCTAGTATACTAAATATATATATACGAGGTTGAGACCTAGGTCTCCGTTTTTAAAAGATAATATTTACTAATTTGTTGAGTTATTTCATACAACATATGCTAAATTCTCTTTGTTCGAAGACACTATTAAACACAAAGACAAAAAAAAGATAGAAGTAGTGCATCAATGCATCATCACATGGGATTACAACACGACACACATAACGAAATACAAAACCAGTATTCCAACGGTAACATCATAACCACACTATCACAAACCGCTATACTATAAATCTTGGTCTACAAAACCAGTATTTAAATATGATTTTCCTTTTTGTGTTTTTTACTCATTCCTATATCAAATAGAAATCCTTTTAGTAAATCCTTTTACATTTCGTTTTGTTCTAGGAATTACAAAGTTTCGGTTCCCTTCGCTGCCTATATAATAAAGAGGTGTAACTAAGTCATCATAAAGCAAAACAAACAAACAAAACTTTTCTTAAGGATTTTCTATTTCTTGCAGCACACGAGAGTATCTAGGTTTTGCACAAAACAACTCCGTATGGGGAACCAATTGCAGCCACAAAGTAAGGTAAATGTCAAAGATCATGTCAATGTCAATGGCTTCATTATTGATCGTTCGAGGGTGGATTTAGCAAATTTGATTTTTAAGAATTACCCTCAAACTACAGTGAATGTTAAATTACAAAATCAAGAACTCAAAACAGCATGTATGGTTACACTCTTCGGCATCATTGAGAAACTTTACCACACGCCTATCCATAATCTCTCCGAGTCTCGATTAAGCAAAGTTTCCACGGATTTATCTGATTTGACAGTAGTTGGTTTTAAGCTGGATTGGTTGGAATCACAGTTTAAGACAGTCTCCTTTGAATGGAAGAAACTTAATGATTCAAACACTAGGGTTGGGAAACTTGAAGAAGAAGTCAAGAAACTTGAGCTGATGATGTCTGATGTCAAAGCTGAGGTGGAAAAGGAAAAGGCAAAGTTGAAGAGGACTAAATAATTTAGTTAGTTAGGTCTGGTTTTGGGGTCTTTCTTTCTTTTGTTGTTTAATTTTTACTATTAGATAATTGTTTTTTCGCTTTTTCAGATCAATTAGTTTTCTAGTTTTAATCAACATTAATTTATAATAGTTTTAATTGTTTCAGCTTATTGATACTAATCATAGATTCTTAACTTATGAGTAAGTTTTGATTGTCTTCTTTCTGGATAAATACATTGGATCTATTGCTCGTTACATTATTTAACACTTTTTCTTACGATTTTTTGCTTTAAAAATATATTATATGATAATTTGTTTTATAAAATAATATTTATGTTTTTGCATAAGTTACTTTACCAATTGACATATTTGCGGTAGTTGAAACTTGGTCGTCTGATTGAGTTAAAATACTTAACCACCAATAATATTGAGAAAGTTTAGTGTTTGTGGTAGAAGTTTTGTTGGTTCGGACAAAATCATGTTTAATGAGTTATTTCCCTCATTACAGTTTGGTCCACGAAAAGTGTATTACTCGTAATGAGCATTATTGAGGTCTGTTGTCATAGCTCATGGTGGGTTTATTTCCAGCCCATTAAGCAATCGCAAGTTTTCCAATAATCATCCACTAAGATCATAATTCAACAATTCCTCCGTTTCATAAAATAAAACAACAAAAAAACAAGGACAACATATTTACGTAAGTTTTCAATTAAGTAAATAAAAAATAATTGCATCATTCCACTTCTATTTTTTGTTTTTCGTGATTCCATGATTTTTTTGAATAAATTATTAAATTTTATTCAAAAAAGACCGGTTTGATTTACACAAAGTGTAATATTATAGAATTCAAAACCTCAAACCTCTAAGTAAAATACCAACTACCAAATAGAAGTCTAAAGAAGCTTCATGGGTTACTTCTACAAACAAACCAATTTTTCAAATTACCAAATGGTATAAATACCTTAGTATTTTGGACACCGTATGAAATCATCTAAAAATACCGAAATCCTTAAATTTGTCGGTTAATACACACTATACTCGAGTAGTTTCCAAAATTATCAAATGATATAAATGACTTAATATTTTGGATACGGTTAGAGATCATCATGAAAACAAGTCCAAGAATCCTTCATTTCGTGGGTTAATAAACATGAATTTAGACACCGTTAGAAGATCATTAAAAAACAAGTCAAAGAATCTTCCAATCCGTGGGTTAATACACATGAAAGTTGAGTATTTTTCTCAAATTACCAAGTGGTATAAATAGCTTATTATTTTTGACACCGTAAGAGATCATCTAAAAAATACCGGAAATCCTTAAATTTGTGGGTTAATACACACGATACTTGATTATTTTTTCAAAATTACCAAATGATATAAATGACTTAATATTTTGGATACGAGTAGAGATCTGAATATAAAAAACAAGTTCAAGAATTTCTCAATTCGTGGTTTAATATACATGAATTTAGACACCATTAGAGATCATAAAAAATCAAGTCAAAGAATCTTCCAATTCGTGGATTAATACACATGAAAGTTGAGTATTTTTCTCAAATTACCAAATGGTATAAATACCTTAGTATTTTGGACACCGTAAGAGATCATCTAAAAAAAATACCGGAAATTCTTAAATTTGTGGGTTAATACACACGATAGTTGAGTATTTTTCCAAAATTACCAAATGAAATTAATGACTTAATATTTTGGATATGGTTAGAGATCTTTAAAAAAAAGGTCTAAGAATCCCTCAATTTGTGGGTTAATACACATGAATTTGGACATCGTTACAGATCATAAAAATACAAGCCAAAGAATCTTCCAATATGTGGGTTAATACACATGAAAGTTGAGTATTTTTTCTCAAATTACCAAATGGTATAAATAGCTGAGTATTTTTTACACCGTAAGAGATCATCTAAAAATTACCGGAAATCCTTAAATTTGTAGGTTAATACACATGATAGTTGAGTATTTTTCCAAAATTACCAAATGATATAAATGACTTAATATTTTGGACACCGTTAGAGATCTTAAAAAAGACAAGTCCAAGAATCCCTCAATTCGTGGGTTAATACACATGAATTTAGACACCGTTATAGATCATAAAAAAACAAGTCAAAGAATCTTCCGATCCGTGGGTTAATACACATGAAAGTTTAGTCTTTTTCTCAAATTACCAAATGGTATAAATACCTTAGTATCTTTGACACCGTAAGAGATCATCTAAAAATACCGGAAATCCTTAAATTTGTCTATTATACACACGATACTTGATTATTTTTCCAAATTACCAAATGATATAAATGACTTAATATTTTGGATACGAGTAGAGATCTGAAAAATAAATACAAGTCCAAGAATTCCTCAATTCGTGGGTTAATACACATGAATTTGGACATTGTTAGAGCTCATAAAAAAACAAGTCAAAGAATCTTCCAATCCGTGGGTGGGTTAATACACATGAAAGTTGAGTATTTTTCTCAAATTACCAAATGGTATAAATAGCTTATTACTTTTGACACCGTAAGAGATCATCTAAAAAATACCGGAAATCCTTAAATTTGTGAGTTAATACACACGATAATTGATTATTTTTCCAAAATTACCAAATGATATAAATGACTTAATATTTTGGATACGAGTAGAGATCCGAATAAAAAAAACAAGTCCAAGAATTCCTCATTTCGTGGTTTAATACACATGAATTTAGACACCATTAGAGATCATTAAAAAACAAGTCAAAGAATCTTCCAATTCGTGGGTTAATACATATGAAAGTTGAGTATTTTTCTCAAATTACCAAATGGTATAAATACCTTAGTATTTTAGACACCGTATGAAATCATCTAAAAAAATACCGAAAATCCTTAAATTTGTGGGTTAATACACACG
>OVAP01000097.1:41128-55244 GCA_900406295.1 Aurinia saxatilis | reverse complement strand
TTGATTCATACATAAGGCAGTCGACGATCTCTTAAAGGTTTTGTGAACAAGTTTTTGGTTGTGTGAATTTTGGTACACACATAATTTTTAAAAGATGTTTCGTTATACATTTTTGAACTAAATTCCACTTTAATTCATGGTCATAAGCCTAGAAAAAATGTGTTTTCCATTTTCTTTTGTTAGTAGGTCNTTCCCCCCCCCCCCCCCCCCCCCCCCCCCCCCAGTTGGACTTGACTCATTTTGAGAATTTAAGTCTTTTAAATGCAGAATCTCGGGGGTTAAATGGACCATTTTTTTCTCGATTCACTTAACTTCAACTTCCCAAAATCTCTTTAATTTGTTTTTCTACTAAAAATCTGCGAGTTTCCATTTCATTCCTTTGAAAACTCCAATGAATTTTGTCATCTTTCGTCAATCAGATCTCCATTTCTTCGCCTATAACTTGTCTACCTTCTTTAAAAAGGATTTTTCAAAACCCTCTCTCATTAGTCATGGATTTTTTTCAAATTAGATTCAAAAGAGATTGAAAAAATTTCATATATATATATATATATATATATATATATATATATATATTGACTAAGAAAGGTTTAAAATGTGGTACAAATGACTTTAAAATCATAGTGTCTTAACTTTATTATATAACCATTAACATAATTAAACAGTAACAAGTAAAATTAAAATAGAAGTAAGAAGGTGGATTTTTAAGAGAAGAACTTGTATTCTTTGGCAGACATAATAATGGTTCTGAGGCCACCAATGGGAGCTACGATCGTCAATATAACACCTATTAATATGCAGAACTGCAATTTATCACACAACAAGTGAAAATTTAATGTCAAATTCAACCAAAATAATTAAATACATAAAAATATAGCGAATAAAAGAAGATATATACCCAGTTAATAGACCAAGACAATCCATATTTCCTTGGTTTCTTGAGAATCAGCCACATGATGCATGGTAGCTATTCATATTAAAAATAAAAATTAAAAGAAAAAGTGTTATCAAGTAATTTATCAGTGTGCATTTTTTTTTATAATTTTTTAAAAAATTACTTACGTAGTAAGTTGTCGGGGCGAAGGCGAATCCTCCAAAAAACCCAAGTAATCCACCGAAGAACGGAATGCATATGGCAACAAACATCGTTAAAGCTGCTCCATCAATCCAGTGTTATTTCAGTTGTGATAATAATTAGTGAAATTATTGATTCAGTCTAAATAACTTTCTTACCAACATATAGAGTGCGGGTGATGAAACGGAGTTTGAAGCTAGGAGAAAACATCATCTTCTTTACCAAAAAGGTTTCGAGCATATCAAAAACCGGCATTGCGTATATTTGATAGCTTCCAATGACATGGACAACCACAAATGCATTAGCCATGACAATAAGCCATGTAGGTTTTTGTAACGTCATGAGAATATTGTCATCAACACTGTTTCCGAAAATATAGTAGCAAACGAATGCAACGGGAAAGTAGCAGATGGCAACAACAATGTAGGCAACTACCACTCCTTTCCACATTGAAATCTTGGATGGTTTCTCAGGAATTGAAGGAATTGTAGCTTGAATCTCCAACACAACATTGTGACCAGCATACGCAAATGCTACATCTCCTAATGCATTCAAAAAGTTGAATACTTTCCCTGAGTTCGTCGAGGCTCTAAATGAGTAGTCTACATCTGGTTGAACGCCCTTCTTCACCGAGCTTGCCCATGCGATTGTTGAGTAGCTACATATATTATGCCCATATTTATATTAAGAGGAATCTCAAACTAACAATAATTTATAGAACATAGCTTTAAAATAACAACAAAAACTTAAAACCACTCAGTTATTGATTAAGTTAGAAGCTCATAAACCTTAAAATAATTTATGATTCTAACATGAAACATGAATAAGATGAGGGGTTAAAATTTACAAACGAAAACCAATATCTAAATTTGATATCACATATACTTTCTCAAACCTATCACCGACACTTAAGTAGCATTTCAAATATGAATAATTATTTTTTCATGATATTATGCATGAACTAGAAATATCACAATGTTTACTATATATGAAAATTGTCTTCCGCAAAGAAATATGATACGGGAGACTTCGAGTAATCATTATTTTCTACCATTTGATGAAACTCGTCATTTATTGTGCATAAATAGGGACTTAATTACCTCAAAGACATAACGGCGGCAGCGAGGGAGACGATGGACATAGAGTTAAAATTAGGGAGGTGGGAGAGAACAAAATGTACGGAAGCAAAGATCATGATCCAATAGGTAGTTCTTATATCTTTGCAATCCGTGCAAAGAAGGTCATGCACTTTTTTCAGTGATTTCCCTCCCGTCACCATATACACAATGTTCACACCTACTTCAACGATTAGCTGTTGTGGCACCACAATCCACAGTCCGAGCTTCTCTCCAAATGCGTGCTGGCCCAGCTCGTGGTACCTATCGAACCTCTTTCCTGGAACCATCTCGTGCATCTCCACCATTTGCCACAGTGTGTAAAACGTTATCACCCATGACATTATCAATATTGTCACTCCAGGTCCCCTATCATCAAGATCACAAACCAATCACTAATTAGAATATTATAAGCTAGCGTAATCTTTCACCAAAGGCGTCTCAAACTATTTGCACGTCGTGTGAAATTTTGGTTATATATATATAAAAGAAATTAAATAAATATATACCCTAATTTTAATTATATACAAATTTTAAAAATGAAGAGTTTTAGTTTTTTGAATATTGGCGTGCCCGAATGTTTCAGTTACATACTTAAGATGACCCTTCTTATCATCTCGGAACAGTTGCGGAACTAAAACTTTTATTTATGGGGATCATTAAATAATTTCATTATTAATTTTTAATTGATATATTAACAAAAACATGTTGCTACAAAACAAGAGTAAAATAAAACGTTTATAGAACTTGAAGAAACGAGGAATAATAGGATAAAAATGGGATATAGCATTATAGCCCAACATAACAAGATTATGGTAAAAGAAAAAACAAATATTAACAGGATATGGAACATTTTATGACTTCAAATGTTCGTTAGTAGGGTCAAAAGATCAAGGAAAAAGAAGGTTATTTACACCAAATAAACTAGAAGAATTTGATTATCATACACAAATTAGCCAAAAACAAAATTTTATAGGGTCATATGACCCCCTACCTTGTACATAGCTCCGCCACTGTCTTGGAATCAACATCAAATTAAAAATATTTTTGAAATAACTACTAGAGATGTTGTGAGGTCTTTACACATATATAATCAGATCGAGAGAGATTTTGATATGTATACCATCCGAGGTTAGACATGGCATAAGGCAGGCTAAGTACACCAGCACCGACCATTGCGGTAACATTGTGAAATGCAGAATACCACCATTTGGCATTCCTGGATGATGTTATTGGTAACCAATCGTCCACATTCTTCTGCTTTGCTGATGTAGCCTCATTTTGTGTTGACAACTGATTTTTCCCCATATTATTTTCGCTTCTTCAGTTCTTCTGATTAAATTATCTTGAGAACTGACAAACAAGACCTACGAATCAAAGACAAAAAGTTGAGGAGGAGAGAAAGGGGATTGTGAGAATGATGATAGCCAAAAGTATTACAGAGCAAAACAATTCTTTTTGGAGGGGGCGAATGAGGCACAATACCAACGTTCGTTAGATAAGTGACCAGGAATGACAATTATTGTTATTTTACCAGGTGATTTATACAGATCTAATTCCACTATTTTTTTGTGTATTATCCCTTTAATTGATTAAAAATGGAATGGATGTGTGAATTGTTACCTTATAACAGGTTAGTTTGTTTCATATCTCATCAAAATAGCCATTCATTGGGATGTTTGTGGTGTATGTTCTCTAATTATAGTTATACATTTTGGTTCTTTGTATTTCTCCATCTTTTTGTGTGGGGGTTATGGTCAGGTCAAGGCTTCCTCAACATGGATGAGTATCCAAGTTGTCTAATGTAATTAGTGTATATTCATGACCTAAATATTAGTTATTGCTTTTTTATTTTGTTGTATCCAGTTATTTGTTCTAATTGTTACCCTCAATCACCAATTTGGGGACGGATATTAAACCCACAATATTACGTTATGCGTTATTTGTTTCTTTGGGTTTTCTTCTATAAGAAGCTTGTCTCACATGTCACAATTCATTGCTTTAAATTCTTAGGTGAAAATTTGTATTTTAAAAGTTGAAACATTACTTTAAAATAGAAAAAAAATATGAAAGAATAATATGTAAGTATGTTACTTCATTATATATATTTATATATACATATTTATTTATTATTGGTCTTTTTTATCATTTGATTTGACCGGAAACATGATTATGTGAGGATAGTAGACCTCTGGCTTACTGAAAACGTTTAGAAGTCTGCATAAATAGTTGTATGGATTTAGATGAAATCTAAACTTCGATGAGAAAATGATATGATATGGTACAATATCATTTTTAATATATATATATATATATATTATGTGGAACTTCCAATATACGACCAATACATCATTATATACATTATTTTTATGATTTTTTTTAAATGCCACTTTTTGTAATAGTTTTTTTAAAGTGTCCACTTTCAAAACTACCACACTTATAAGGTTCCTTATAAATTTATAAACCATATTATAAACATGTTTTTATAAAATTTTATAAAGTTATAAAACGGTTTCAAAGTTTATTATAAAAATGTTTTATATGATTTGTAAAGATTTTTTTACATGCTTATAATGTCTTAACAAAAAAATTAGTTTATTTATAAATTTATAAGTTAACTTATAAAAATGGTACCCAACCAGAAAAAAAAAACCTTATAAAAATGGTATTTAAAAAAAATTGACAAAATTTAGTGGTACTGTTAAAAATGGTATTTTGAATTTCTCCTTTTGTTATTTTACCAGGTGATTTATACATATCTAATCCCAATATATATATTTTTGTCCTATCCTTATAATTAATTAAGAATGAAATGGATGTGTGAGTTGTTACCTTATACCAGGTTAGTTCGTTTCCTATCTCAACAAGATAGCCATTCATTGGGATGTTTGTGGTGTATGTTCTCTAATTTTAGTTATACATTTTGGGTGCTTTGTATTTACGCATCTTTTGGTATGGGGATTTTGTTCAAGTCAAGGCTACCTCAATATAGATGAATATCGAAGTGGTCTAATGTAATTAGTGTTTTACTATTAATGACCTAAATATTATTGTTTTTTTATACAGTTATTTAATTATTTGTTTTAAATTTTACCGCGAATCACCAATTTAGGTATGGATATAAAAACCCACACTATTTGTTTATTTATCTTTTTATCTATAAAAACCCAACCACACATGTATCATTTGTTTGTTTGGTCTCGCATGTGGAAAACGGGTTAATAGTGTGGGTTTTTAAAGTTTCCCCACACATATAAAAACCCACACTATTAATGACCTAAATATTAGTCTCGCATGTCACATTTCATTGTTTTAAATTTTAGGTGAAATATTGTATTCTAAAAAAAATTACTTAGAAAAAGAAAATAAAATGAAGGGAAAAAACTAGAATAACACATATTTTATTGAAAACTACTATTTTGTCAAGTGAAAGTTTGGGTCAAGTGATATCTTATAAATGAGGATTGACTTCGTAGATAGACATGTATTATGGCCACTCAATCTGTTTCACCATGAACTTTTTGTCTCTTCATTTTACATCATGAACCTTTTGATTCTATAATTTTAATACACAAATTTTATGTACTCTTCATATATGATCAAATAAAATTAAACCGGTCCTAAAACGAAAAATTAGCTATCTAAAATCACGTTTAGTAAATAATTAAGTATTATAAAAACAATTAAATATAATTAAAAATGAATTACAGAATTAGTAAACCACAATTTTCTCTAACCCATAATTGTTAAACCAACCCTAAACCAGTCTAAACCGTGAACCACTTCTCGTCTTACTCGTCGACATGAATTAAAAAAGATTTGGGGGGAAACATAAATTAAATTCTGGTTCATCAGCTTTAGATATTTTCCAATTTTGGTTTACATATTCGGTTTGGTCTTTTGTGTTTGTAATTCCAGTTTAATGTCCCAAGCTCTGCTCTTATGTAAGGTCTGCGACCATTTCTAAAGTAATAAATAAAAAACATAAACAATTTATCTACTCGATCTCTTCTTCTTTCTATCGATCATCATCTTCTTCTATAACAATGAATCCTAGTTCTCCGAGGTGATACTTCACCTTCTAGGCTTTGATTTACCGTTCTCGAACTCTCAGTGAGTTTCTGGTTCGGATTTATCCCCATTCATTTTTTCCGTTACATTGGTATCAGAGCGGTTCTTCGCCGGACTCGGAATCATGAAATCAAGCACACACCAGCTCCATCCTCTGAAGTACTCATGTGAGGAGATATACGAGAGAATGGAAAACGGGTTGTGTATATTTTGTGAATGTATCCATTTCAATCTCTCTCACTTGAATTGGTGTTCAGTCTTGTCCCTCTCTCTGTCTCGTGACCTGATTTCTCTTTCCCCCCAAATCATTTTTTTGGTTATGTCGAGGAGTAATAGACATATTATGGTTTAGGCCGGTTTATATTTGGTATAACAATTATTGGTCAGGAAAATTTAGTTGTGGTTTACCAATTCTGTAATTTATTTTTTAATTACATTTAATTGTTTTATAATGTTTAATTAGTTACTAAACATGATTTTAAATTGCTAATTATTCGGTTTAGGATCGGTTTAATTTTATTTGATCATATATGAAGAGTACATAAAGTTTGTGTATTAAAATTATAGAATCAAAAAGTTCATGACATAAAATGAAGAGACAAAAAATTCATGGTGAAACAGATTGAGTAACCATAGTACATGTCTATCTATGAAGTCAATCCTATAAATGACCACCTTGTACTTCTATTCTTTGATGAAAAATTTAATTACGCAAAAATGTCATTACTGAATTTACGAAAATAACAGTACTTACAAAAATGCCATTAATGATACTGTGACGACAAAATTTTTAAGTCATTACAAATTTATTAAGGCAACGGCATATTTGTTTTGGTATGTTATTCTAGTCATAAAAAGTTCCGAGTCTGACAGCTTTATAACTAAACCTCTGCCACATGCGGTGGCAAAATTAAATTATCATGACAGATTTTTGTTTTTAAGGCAAATTTAAATTTCGATTTTTGGTTATGTGGTGACAGATTTGTAATCCCGTGACAAATTTATTTATGTACGACTGATTTAATTTACGTGTGATATATTATTTTGCTCTAGTGACGACAGATTTGTTTTTTACGTCTCTTTGATGGCAAACTTTTTATAAAACAAACTACTTTGCGTCGAACTTTAATTACTGGAATAGTACTTACGTGACGATAGATTTTTTATGTTGCCACATATTTCTTTTTCGATAAAAAAGTGGACATCGTTTGATAGCAGATTTTTCTTCGCGAAGTGATGGCAAGCTTATTTTCTTATTAGAATAACAATTTCTTTGGCAATAGATTTTTCGCGGCAGATTTTTTTAAGTATGTGGCAGATTTTTCGGTGACAAATTTGTTTGACGTATGGCAGACTTATTAAATCATCGACGACTCAACTCCCACAAAATTAGATGATTATAAGTTTTGGCGGTTAAAACTTGTGACAGATTTTTTTTTATGCAATGGTAGATTTGTTACTGTAGACGTTTCCACTTTCTTAAAATTAAAGTTTTCTTTTTGGAGGTATCTCTTATTATTTTGCGCCTTCTTCTGCCTCCACACGCAAAACATATTTTTAGCTTCTTCTTTTCTCTATTCATGGCTTCTTCTCTGATTTCTTCATAGTCTTCTACACTTTCTTCATAGTCTAAAACGAATTTACTCTTTCTTTTCCATCAAATCTCCTCTTTTTACTGCAGAGATCCAAACCAAATCTTTTTCTTCCATGGACCAAGTTGTTCTTGTATGTGGTTCATGGATATTCGAGAAGAACAGATGGTTATTTGTGGCTGATCCGAAAAAAGGTTGTAAGATTCTCGAGGTGAATGATACAACTAGGTTTGATGATGTACTAAGGATCGTCCACAAATATTACAAGATGGAGAAGAAACAGTACGAAGTTTCGTTTAGTTACATGTTAGAAGAGGATGGCGAAGCTACCAAGAGATACACCTCCAGTCTTTGTTGGAAACTCTAGACAATCTTATGAGTTCATCCTCCAATGGAAATCAGATCCAATTCGTCTTTATGTGAAATTTAACGACAAAGAGGTTAGTCAAAGGAGTGAAGATGATGATGTTTTTGGTGGTGGAAGATCGAGAAAACGTGGAAGAGACGATATTTTCGACGATGAAGACGATGACAAAGATGAGGGAAGGTTTTGGAGTTAATAATTTTGATATTTTAATAATTTTGATAATTTAAATAATCTAACAATAATTAAAATTTAAATTAGATATATTCTTTTAGATGGCAAAAACTAATCAAAATGACACATCTGTAATTATTATATTCAAAAAGTAAATAGTAGATATATTTTGGAGTTTTGAAGTTAATAATTTTGATGTTTTAATAATAAAATTGTTTAACACTAATTAAAATATAAATTAGATATATATTGTTTAGATGGCAAAAACTAGTCAAAATGGCACATTTGTAATAATTAGATTCAAAAAGGGGTATTATATCTTTTGGCAAAATATTTGTGTTATTCTAGTATACTCCACCTTAAGTGTGTTATTCTAGTAGTTTTGATATAATTATGTGTTATTCTAGGCAATTTCTCTAAAATGAATATGTGAGTATGTTGTTTCATTTTTTTTATATACAGTTATAATTGATCTTCTTTTACCATTAAACGGAAAACATATGTGAGAATAGTAAGTGATTTTTTCTCTAATGAAGAAGTTTAGAAGTCTGCATAAATAGTTGTATCGTCCTAAAGATCTCAATCCATATCCATGCATTCAGGTAAATTTTAAATTTCAATGAGGAAATGTACGAATTTCTCTCCAAAATTCTTTAGAATACCATTTCATTATATAACTTCCAAAATATATTGCCTAGTACCATTTTCTCCTACTCTGAAACACAACCGACTAATAAATCATACAATACATCATTTTTATTTAAACTTACAACGCTTTTCCGAAAAGGTAAATGATCCATCACAAATAAATATAAGAAATTGCTTAGAAGAACACAAATTTACTTGAAAACTACTAGAATAACACCCTTTTTTTGTTGCAATACTGATTTTATTCAGGAATATGAAGTTGGCTTAAAGCCTTACATGGAAAACAGAGTCACCAAACCAATATGTAGCTAACTAGAGCAACTAAGGAAACTAACTCGCACTCTCTAAATCCATTTAATGAGCTAACCAAATTTGTATAAGAGTAACAAAATTTTTATGAAAATAACTAGAGTAACACCCTAAATATGAGTTTTATTAGAATAACAAATTTAATATGAAAATATTTTTGAAACTCCTTTTCTTAGTTAATATTGAAACCATTGCCATTTAAATTGAACACAAAAACCTTATATACTGTAGATATATAAATCATAATTATTACAGAAGAGTATTAATATAAAAATAAACTTAATAGAAACATATAGTGAGAAACCAAAATTAACTAAATGTGTTTCATTTGCCCCAAAACAAAAAATAGAAAGAAAAAAAACTCTTGAGATGTTCATAGAGGAACCAAAAATTCTCACTTTGTTTTTGGAGGAATATATTCTCGGCGGCTTCTCCCTCTCTCAGTGCGGGTTCCTCATGCAGTTGTCGTCATGTACCATAAATTTGGTGGTCCATTTCAATGATCTCCTGCTCACCATGTTTGCAATTTTTATCTTTTGTGTTACAATAGTTGATGCAAAAGTCTTTGAACCTTAGTTATTTTGTTTTTGCGTTGACTGGGTGCATATCAGTGGGTTATTGGAAGTGAGATTTCAATAGAGTTGGTTGATTTATAAAGTCTGGAGATTTGTTAAATATGTAGAGATATTTTTTAAGATGTAGAGAATTTTATTTGATAAATCTATCAGATAATTGTATTTTTAATATCTGTTCTTATTAATACCAATGTAGTTTAAGTGAATTTGGCTGATGTATCTTTTTCTTATGCAAAGTTAGTGTTAATTTAATCTGACATGAAATTGGCTAAAAATCAAATTAGAAAATACCAAATATGAGTGTCTATTAATTTAGAAAATTAGGGTTCGTCGACATTCATGGGATTCGGTGGAGAAGTTCTAGCGATTTCTACGAGAATCAACGAATGAACACCGAAACTCATCTATCTCTCTGTTGTCGCGATCTCTTCTCTCGCTCAATCCAAGCCGTAGTCTCCAGTAATGATGGGCTCAAAGACTGACTCTTAGATTTGTGATTCTCATCTTCGATTTCATCCTCTATAATCAGGTATACCGAACTGCTTCTTCGTCTTCTTCAAATTGATTCGGCAATTACAAATCTCTCTCTTCTTCCTCCTCGCTGATATTTTCAATGAGCCTGATGTTTTCCGATTCAAATTGATTTGCATGACACTGTTACTGAACAAATTGTGATGGTTTGGGTTTGTAAAAAATCGATAGTGATGGTTTGGGTTTGAAAAGATGTTGAGTTTTGTTTGTATGTTTGATAGAAAAAACAGTGCAAGTTCTTCCCTGCAAAGAAAAACACGAAACTTGCTAAGCATCAAGTAAGAGCCGCAAAGCAAAGAAACCTGCTACTTCTGTGGTTCAAGATGGCGCAGAGCTTGAAGTTGATGGCTGAAAGGAAATTTTGCTTTTAACAATGAAAATTGTGTATTAATGACGGGAATTGAGGGATTAAACAGAGATCTGTATAAGCCACATGTGTTCTGTTCGATGTCGACCTTCAAACTCTTTGAAGCTTTCTGGATTGGTAAGAAAACCGCGTCGCTCATATCTAAACATCGTTTGGTTGGATTTGAAAGGGTTTTTGAAAGTAGAACTTTCTGGCCTTTTTCTTATTCAAATTCCTACAAGTTTTGTTTTTTTTTGTTTTTTTTGTGGCTAATTTTGAGGTTGCGTAGTTGATTAATTCGAGATCGTGATGCATTTTCATGACCCAATGTTTGAGCTTGGAATCTTAATCTGGATTCTCAATCGAGTTTTGACTTACTTCTTTGATCTGTGGAGGGAATTTTGACTTAAAGGTCTGGTTTTAGTTTTTGTATCATTTCCAAATTTAGTTGATGTTACTTTGTGGTCTCAGTGTTTAAATCTGAATACAGCTTTTGTAAGGAGTTAGTACTTAGTAGTATTGCAACGGAGAGAAGGTTATTCGTCTGCTGGATTAGGCCTAACTGAGTATTCAAGTGTTTGAGGAGAGAACAAGAATATAGTACTAAGGATGTAACTTAGATTTATTGCTTGGTGAACATTTGGATATGGGTATGGACTTATCTGATAAGGAGAATACGAGCCCTCCTTTATTATAATTATGCAATTGCTATAAAGTTGCAAGTCTTACCGAAACCATTCTAAACCCTGTAAACGTTTCCAACTTGAAAGATCGATACGTGCTTGGGGAACAGTTGGGTTTTCAAAAGTTTATACGATGTTGATAATCATCTAAAAATTATGGTGTGGTTCTTCAAATCATTGGGAGGAATAAAAAACGTGTTTCTTTCCTTTCCTTTTTTATGATTTGTGTGTGTGCTCTGTGGTGCTTATGGGATCAACAGTCATTCGAAGTACTGATCATTCATCATCTTTGTCCCAATAATCTTTTTGTTCAGCTCAATGTAATGTTGTTTCTTCAGCATGATTTCTCTGTTGTCTCTTCTTGAAAATTTTCAAAAAAGTTTATTTTTTGCTTTGATCTGATCTGAAGAAGCTCACACCAGCAACAATGGAGACATCGATTATCAAATGGTATTTCATGAGTTGGACGCCTGATGCCTTCGTTGTAAGTTACAGCTTATTGTTAGCAACAAATCTCAAAAACACTTCTTTTTTTTTGTTACTCTAATTCTACCAACGATTTTGGTTCTATAGGGCTTGATTTCTGCATCCCTTCCTCAAGAAATTTGGATATGGCAAACAAGTTTATGACAGATCTTGTGAGAATACTTGTGAAGCGTAATGAGTTGACTCTTGATGTAAGTGTTTATTTTGCAGTTTTATGCTTAACTCTTAATTAAACCATGTAAGGCATAACTCACAACTATTAGCTTCCACATTCCAGGGAATCAAGCAATATTATCTCGATGTTGAGGAAGAAAAGTGGGAATTTGATACACTTTGTGATCTTTATGAAAGACTCATTATTTAACAAGCTATTATCTTCTGCAACACAGGAAAAAGGTATTTACAAATTACTCGTGTTTTTAAGCTTTTTGGTCTCTGTATCTTATGTCAATAATCTTAATGTATAAAGGTGGATTGGCTTACTGAGAAGATGAGGAGTAGTAATTTTATAATCTCATCAATGCATGGAGACAAAAGTGATGATTGGAGCTGCTAACGAAACAGCACAAAACGAGAGCCAAAGTGGGATAAAGATTTTCAGTTTTTCAGTTTCATGTTGAAGTCATATGTACTTTTTCAAGAATGAGTTTAGTTCATCCTAAAGTATATATAAACAAAAGATTGCATCAAAATAAGTTCTAGATGTTCATGTTAAAGTCATATGTACTTCTTCAAGAATGGGTGTAATTCATCGTAGGGTACATACAAACGATTATTGTTATGATATCATATCCGAATTTTGCCCTTCTAAGTTTTTAAGTGATAAACAAACACGAGTTTTTAGTTTTAATGAATAAAATAGATTAATGTTTTGATTTGTATCCTGCAAAATTTAATATGGTTAATCCTTTTTTGGATTTATATGTTTTTGTTTCTGTTCTATATGATCATTGTGTTGTGATTCTTGTGAATATCTTTAAAGTATTATGAAAGGTTTTTTTCCCTTAGATTGTACATAAGTGTTCTTAATTATTTTAATATATATATAGAAATATTTTTTAATTTTTTTATATACTCCATGCGTTTCATTTTAGTTGTCATGCTGGAGATAAATTTTATTTCAAATAGTTGTCGTTTTTGGTTTTCAGTGTAAAATTTAGTTTTAAATACCGAATTTATCTTAAAATCTTGTGAAAAATACAAACAGTTAGCTTCTCTTTTCAGGGGTATAATATAATTTTTAATATTTTATCTTATTATGTGTGAAAATTTCTAGTATGACAACTAAAATGAAACGGAGGGAGTGTATTGTTTAATAATTAGAAAATTTATGTAGAATCTACATGATTTTTTATCATTATTATAAAATCAATATATATATATATATTGATTTTATAATAATATATAAAAAGATTATGATTACTCGTCCGATTTTGTTTCTCTTCAAATTTGTAACTATTATTCTATTGTTCTACATTATTTTTTTAAAAAAATAATTGGAACTTTTATGTAGATATAGGAGTTTTACTAAACAAATATTTTGTTTGCATATTCAATGCCCACTAGCTTTTACCGCATATTTATATTCAATGCTCACTAGATTTTACCGCATATATATAAAGTTTGTGAAAACCAATTATGTTTCTTTTGTTGAGATATAGATAAAAGCATAATGTAATTTAGGTAATTAACTCATATTGTAATATAGATACAAATCATATTGCCAAATAAAAAGGAATGGACCGATCATTCTTCAGTTGCACATATTGAATATTTTTATTATTAATTAATGATTTGGTATTTTTACGTTTTTTCTCATTTATCATGAAACTTTAAATATAATTGAATTTTATAAGTTTTTTTCTAACTTTACACTTCTAAATATGAAAATTTAGTACAATAATATATCTACCCAAGTCAATGTTTTCTCACATGGACAATTGTATGTTACTTTATCCAAACTTTAAAGTTTTGATTATAGACAAAGATGGAAAGGAACAAAAAACCATGAATGTGATCTACACGGAGGTTTCCAACAATTTGCTTCAGTTTTTCATTGTAGGTTACCCGCTTTTTTATTATTTTTGTTTTCCATTTTGTAAAACTTCTTACATAATATTACAATTTTGTGAGTACTTTACATTTTC